>PUFA01000592.1:0-161851 GCA_003508835.1 Eonycteris spelaea | reverse complement strand
GCAGGTCATAACCACGTTTTATTTCCTGGATTCTGCTCTGTTGTCTGGGTTTTGATATTTTTATTTCTAGTTCTGATTTCATTTCAAGATCTGACTTTTTTTCTTTGACACCTGGAGCTGGGGATCTGGAGGGACATCACAGGGGGCACCGTGGCGTACAGCCAAGTGGAAGGGTGTCACGCATCACTCGCTGTTGTCGGTGGCACGTCACCCTCCTTGAAGGCCAGTCGCCATCTGTGCCCTGGCCGAGGGTTGGGGTGAAGCCACGTAGACGGGAGGAACTTCGCTGCCTTTTTCCTTGAAGGTCATGACCACTTTGATCTAGGCTTCTCCTTCCCACTGAGAGAGAGGGAGACACACGTCTTTTGTGGGTCATCGATGCTGCGCTTGCGTGTGCCACGTAAAATTGCAGGCGCGTTTGTGGCGGACGGGCCACACGCGTTTGCCAGGGTGCCCGTGACAAACGGCCCAGACCCGGCGGCTCACGACAGACCTGTCTCGTCCCCTGGGCCTGGAGCCAGCAGTCTGATCAGCGGTTGGGTGGGGTGCCTCCTTCTCGTATGTCTGGGGGACGATGTGTCTCAGGTCTCTGTCCCAGTTGGCGGGGTCCACCGGACATTCTGGGTGTCCCCTGACTGTGTCCGCTCCCCCCAACCCTACCCGGCCTTTGTGTTCACCTGTCGCGCCCCATGTGTGTGCATCTGGAGCCAAATTTCCCCTTTTCGTAAGGATGGCCCCGTGACCAAGCCCAGCCCACTCCACGTGGGCTCACCTCATGCAATGACTTCGGCCAACACCGTCTTTGCAAACGAGGCCACATGCTGGGGTCCTGGGGGAAGCATGCCAACATGCGGATTTCGGGGGGACACGTTTCAACCCGTAACAGGCCATGGTGCGGGTAAACACAGCATGATGCCCCCCTGAAGAGGGCCGGTGGGGATCAGCGTAGAGGCACGTGGGGCACGCAGCCCCCAGGCCGGCCCACGGGCTCTGGGAGCAGCTGCAGGGCACACCCGGCCGGGCAGAGTGCACACACGTGTCGCACAGAGCCGGAGGACACGTGGAACTGTGAGGCGGGAAGCCACATCTTCCGGAAACGGCCGAGAGCCGGCAGAGGGGGTGGTCAGGGGCGCCCGGGACCCGCAGAGGCAGCTGCCTGCACCCGGACAGCGGTGCCTGCCATCCAGCGGGGGCGGAGGCTGCGGGAAGATTAATGAAGGACTTACGGCTGCAGCCGGGGGCGTGGGGATGGCAGCGGATGCTGGGGCTGCTCCTGGGACCCAGGGGTGAGCAGTGCACTAGCGTGGCGTTTCGAGGGTGGGGTGCAGGCTGTGGCCCCTGGGAGCACTGGGGGTGTGGTGGGGGCCGCCTCGTGCATGCCCTCCCTCCCCACGCACCCCGGGGTTCTGGGGGCCCGGGCGCTGGGCGAGTGGCCGCGTCCTCTTCGCCGAGGCCTAAGTGACAGGTGACACTCGGAGCCGCGTGACGCACACGCCTTGCAGATTCGATAGTAATTAACACACCTGTCGGCTCCCGGCCTTCTCTTTATTTATTTTCATTGTTATTATTATTATTTTCTTCTGCTGAGACCATGTAACTTCTCCTCTTACAAACCTCGGTGACAACGTGCAGCCTTATCAGCGACCGTCACCAAGTGCTACATCTGATGCTCGGACCTGTCCACCTACAGCGGGAAGTTCCACCTTTTAGGGGGCCCTGCACCACCTCACCCCCCGCCCATGGCTTCTCCTCAGTGTCCCCCTGTTGCATAGTGACATGTGCGAATGCGTCCCCATGTCACTTCACTGGGCAAAGAAGATGTGGTGTCTGTGGTTATCGAATCTCTGCATGTTTTATAAGCATCTCTGTGCATCTGTGTAAACAGGGTTTACATAGTTTTAAAGTGTATTAGTAAACATGTGTCCACAGACACTATATGGAAATGTACATACACTTGTATCTTTTATATACACACATGTTCCTTTGTATGTATATGCATATCTTTACATAGATACATACATATGCTTATGAATTGTTTATTTTACATGTATTTTATACATTTGTGTGTGTCTGTACCTATACCTTTTGTTTAGCATTTCAATCTGTTTATACTGATTATCTATTTATGCAGATGTCCATATATTTATCTTTTAAAGTGTAGGTATAGTTGTATGTATACATGATATCTTTATATAGATTCATATATATTTCTGCATCCATTTATATATGTATATGTGTGTCTACTTATATCTATTTTACTTAGATTTTAGATCTATTAATATACATTTATTTATATTATTTATTTACATAGATTTTATATATATTATACATGGACATGCACACACATATTTTGTAAGCATTATGCACGTATATACACACACATAAACAATTTGTAAATATTCTTTACAGGTATACCTTTTTACCTACACAGTGGTCTGGGTATAAGCCTCAATTAGAAGTTAAGAGCTGATGCATGCAGGCTGTTTCAGAAGAAACATGACCAGTCTGATCTCGGAAGCTAAGCAGGGTCGGGCCTGGTTAGTCCTCGGATAGGAGACCACCTAGGAAGGCCAGGTGCTGTCGGCATAAAAAATTAAACATAAGAGGTTGTAAGCTGACAAGACAAGGTCCTTGCAATCTGTGAGGTCAACCGAGGATTGCCTAGCCTAGAAAATAAATAAAATTTAACAAAATAAAGAAACCTGGGCCAGGTTTTTTTCTCTCTTTTCGGACGGCGTGGGTCTAGGCAACATTCTGCCTTTAAGTCGATCACTTTGAAACGCATGATTCACCTCCCTTGTATGAGTCGTTGACTCCAAGGGCGGGTGACAACGTGTCCCCAGGACGCCTGGTCATCAGCGCCTGGTGCTCGGCCAATGTCGAATCGACGTTTCTGGACAGGGAGGGAGCCCTCGGCCGGGAGCTCACTGTGCCGTGATCTTGCAGCCGGCTGGTTCTAAGGGCCCGGAGGGTTCGCGGACGATGCCGAAGGCCCAGTTCATTGACGATGACCCGCCCCAGGAGGAAGAAGCCAGCATTTCTCGTCCCACACGCTGTCCGCGGGGCGTCTGCATTTTTAAAATACAAGTCTAACCAACATCTCCAGAAGGCATGTCAGGAATGTCTTCATGTGTCTAAACCCTTAATTTCCCTCGGGCTGGACGGCTCAAAACCAGATGAATGCATTTCTGAGACTTTCCCAAAAACGTCCCTCTTGGGCTAAAACTAACATTCGGAGCAGAAAATAACGGGTGAGCATAAAACACTGAAAGAAGAGGGTTTGGAGCGAAAATGTAATTTGGGTCTGAAGAATAGCCTCCTTATAACAGCAGGAAAGACATGTTTCAGGCACCTTTTAAACATCTCATCTGGTGATGCCAAAACTCAAAATCGTTCTGGCGATTTCTGTCACAAGTCCGAGGGATAGCGGCGTAGATTTGTAAGCATCTGGCTCGTTTTTGGCAATAAAATAGTATCATTATGGCTTTTTTTTGTTTTTAAATTAAGGTTTTATTAGGAAAAAATATACTGGCCTGTAAATTATCAAAAGAGGCACAGTTTTACACAAGAACCTCGTCCTTGCCTCGTTTTATCAAGAAAAACGACTGTTGCTGCCTCCCTTGAACTTCCAGGTGTCTGCCATGAAGTGACGCTTTATTTCAGCTCCGACAGAGTGAGATTTGGCAGGTGTCGGAAATCAGAACCCAAGAATGAGAATTTCAATGCAGACGGGAAAGTGACACAGGAAATAGATTCATCTGTTACCCATGTTTGAGAAGCTGGAAAATGAAGTGCTTTGGCCCGAAAGAAATTCAAAGTGGGCAACATGGCAGGTGTGTGTGTGTGTGTGTTTTCTTTTTTCATCCTGAAATTTTCTTTTTAGGTCGAATTAGAAATACATCTCCAGCAAGCAGGAGACGTGAACGTCATCGTGGCCATGGTCACAAACTTCCTCTGAGTGGGTTTGGCCCACGAGAGGCAGCCGCCAGATGTTAGCTGAGCAGCCTCGGCCCCGGGCCAGTGCTGTGGACGATATCAGTGGGACCACTTCCGAGCCGAAGACACTGCGCTGGGTCACGGGTCTCCGGTGTTGACCGGCTCAGGCAGAATGAAGGCATGGGGCGTGGCCACGCAGGTGTCCCGGGCAAGCTCCGAGCCGCACTGACGCGCATGCTCGGCTCCCGGGGCGACGGGCTCCGTGCCGGGTCTGCGTGTCTTCCCCGACCCGCGGTACCCCCTCTCAGCCTGGAATGCGCCCTGTGCCCCTCCAGCGTACCCCGTCCCCAGTGACCCCCCTTCAGGCAGGCGAGCTGACGAATGGCCTGTGTTCCCAAGGCCACGCGATTCCCCATTTCTGTGCGTTTCCTCTTCATTTTTTTTTTCTGGCCACGTCTACTATTTCTCTGAAATATTTTTATTATGATTAAACATGAGTCTTTCAATATTTAAACCGGCCCCCAAGAGTGTGCGTGTTCATTTTGAAAATGCTGGCTGTGTTTTCCGTCGATCCTCCCCTTGTTCCTTGAATTCCCTCTTTCTCTCTCTGTTTCTCTGTTTTTATCCGTCTGTCTGTCTGTCCACTCCCCGCTTCATCCACACGTCTATGTTGCTTTAGGAAATCAAATCTCACTCCCTCTGCAGCTCGCACCGTGGTCCTGAGCCTCAGTTCTACAGGGTTTGCATCCGAGTACCAGGCCACCCGTGAATCTCTGTGACATCGAGTCCCCGTCCCCTGCAACCTTCTCTCAGGGAACGAGACTTGGAGGGAAGCCGCACAGGGCCGGCGCGGGGCTCACAGGTGCCACATGACGCGTCCTGAGTTGCTCTTGCCGGTCCCTGTCACAGTGTCACAAAGGGGCGACGGCAGCTCCTGCCATTGCAGCTGCATTCCAGCCGGGAAGAGCAAGCAAAAGCAAAACAGGAAACAGGCCCCAAAAAGCGGAAGGGAATCGAGGGGCGTTACTCCCCTTTACGGAACTGGTCTAAAAGCTCCCGCCCCACCTCTGCTGCTCCCTGCGGCCTGAACTACCTCTCGCGGTCACCCCTGTGCGTGAAGGAGACTGGAAAATGAAGGAAACATCCGGACGTCCGCAAATCTTCGAAATGAGCGTCGCCAGGTGAGAAAAAGGGGCGGCAGGGAGAGGACACGGAGCTGTCACCTGCGCGCTGCGCCAACCACAGTCCTGGTCCGTTCGCCTGCGCCGTGTTTGTCCCCGACCCACGCGCGCGTCCCCAGCGGCCGCTGCGTGCGTGTGCGTGTGCGGGAGTCTGGAGTCTGGGGGGCGTCGAGCGCCGCGCTGACGGACGCTTTCCGATTCATTCATTCATTCATTCATTCACTCCCTCCCTCCCTCCCTCCCTCCCTCCCGCGGCGTTCGTGCAGAAATCGGCTCCTCTGCCCCCGGGGAGGTGCGTGTGCGCTCAGCCCTGGGTCACCGTCGTTCTGAGCGGACCGTGCTGGGCGCACAGCGTCCCCGCACTGACCCCCGGGACCCCGAGGCCCTGGTGTGGCATGAGCCCGCGCCCGCCCGCTCCCCGGACCCTGTGTGTGAGTGACAACGGGGGCAGGAGGAGGGGACGCCCCACGTCACCGCTCAGAGCTCGTCCGGCCTGCGGCGGGCGGGGCCGCTGGGAGCAGCGCTCGCGACGTCCAGGGGGACGGGGCGGCGGCATCTCGGGATCTGCGGCGCCGGGATTTCGAGGCAGACGCGGTCGCCTCGGGAGCCGGCGGCTGCGGGCGCAGACGGCGCATGCGCAGACGCCTCGGCTGCGCCGGGCTCAGGGCAGGTGGCGGCCTGTGGCACGGAGTCACCTGCCCTGCGCCACCGAGTCACCCGCCCTGCGCCACGGAGTCACCCGCGCTGCGCCCCGGAGTCACCCGCGCTGCGCCCATCTCCCCGGCTTGCCGCGCGCCCTGCGACCTTGCGTCAGCAGGTGGAGACGCGGAGGCAGCGGGTCCGTGGCGCCCGGTGTGGGTCGAGCTCCCAGGTCTCGCTGTGAGCGACGCGGAGCGTCCAGCAGGTCCCGCGACGGATGGAAACGCTCGGGCTTTGCCTCCTCCCTCTCAGCTGCCCGGAGCCCGGGGAAGGGCCCGGTTCTGGGCCCGATTGTGGCTCAGTGAGTCCGCGGCCGGCCTGGGTCGCCGTCCTCGGTGGCAGCCGTGTCCCAGGCTCCGTGGGCTCAGCCGCCGATCCCGCTGCTGGTTTTCGCGTTTTCCAGTCACCGTCTGGGGACCGTGGCCAGGTCCGCAGTGCGCTCGCGGGCAGCGCCCCTGTTCCCTGTGCGGTCTTCGGGGTCGTGTGCACTCCACCTGGGCTTCGCGACTCCCCCGAGACCGTCCACAGCTCACCAGCGGGAGCGGGGGGGGGGGGAGGGGCAGCTCCAAGAATCGTGTCACGACACGTCTTTCCCCCCTCCACGTCCTGGTTAAAATACCCGGTTCTTTCTCAATCGGCTTCTCCTGGAACTACAGTAAAATAAAAGACATCGAAGTGGCACCTGCATAAAGTATTTCAAGCCGTGCATTGAAAGATAGTCGTCCACAACACAGACGTTAAGTGTCATGGTCGAAATTGGGCCTCTTTTCTTTTGCATTAAAGGCCATAAAGGCATAAGCAAAATATGAGCAGCCATTTGGGGGATTCCGATCCGTTCATAGACGTAGAGGCGCTTTTCTGGGTGTATTGTGGAGCATGGCGCTTAAATATCAACGCCCTATCTGAAGGGGTAGTCTCAGGTGGACAGGGCAAGAGACACCCGTCAGGGTTAATCGTGAAATTAAAAAGACACAGCCATCCGATATGACGGCTGACCTGTGAAGGACTGGTTTAAAAAGTAGAGAGCGTTCGTGTGCTCCGTAAACAGCTCATTACACATTCAGTGCGCTGAATAATTCATAGCGCGTCCCGCACACGCGGAAGGTCCCGGGCTCCTGTCCCAAGGCTCAGACGTGCAGAGGCCCCGGCACGTGCGCACGCCGCTCCGCGGGCATGGAGCGCAGAGCGAGGCAGAGTTCACAGCCCGTGGCGCCCGCCTCGCCTGGCGAGGCCCCGCCTGCTGCAGCGTCTGCCCCGCCGGGCTTCTGCACGAGGCTCGGGTGAGGGACACACACATTCAGCCCGCAGGTTTCAGGGCGACCCTGAAGGGCATTCGCGTGTCTGAACTTAGTCCCAGAGACAGGGGCCGAGTCTTGGGGGCGGGGCGGGGGGATGCTGCTGTGGCTGGTGTCCGGAGACGTGCATGGAAGGTGACCACGTTCTACATGGCTTCCCGTGGCCAAGCTGATGCTTCTGCGTCTCCAGTCAGCGGAGGTGACAGCCAAGTGCCAGATGCTTGATTTCTGAGCGTCTCGTCCCGAAGCCTCTGCAGGGGCAGTGGCTGGAGTTCATGGCTTCCGGTGGGGCAGGAACAGTGACCCGCGGAAGCCCCCATGTTAGAGACATCAGTTTCTTTTTAAAGCTCGTTCCTGCTGGGGAGACACATTCGCGACCTCGTCCCAAGCCCTGGGTTCCAGTCTGTAATTATTTTCCCATTGAGAAGTCAGCTCGAAGAGCACCGAGGGGTGTCTGGTTTGGGAGGAACCTACCTGCTTTCTAGCACGTTCTGCAGGGCAGAGGGCTCAGCCGGCAGAACCGTCTTTCTCCTCCTTGTACGCACGAGATGACTTAAAAGTGACATTTGCCTCCGAAATGCCACCATCTCTCTTCCTGAAATGTCCAAAACTCTCCCAAACTGTGGCAGGGAGCTGGATTAAAGTCCCGGCCGCCCCGTCCGTGCCCCTGCCCCGGGCATCGTGGCCGCTGTGTGTCCTACTTGGAGCAGACAGCGGGGCCAGTAGCTGTGGGCAGGAGCCATTTCAGATGACAGAGGGGTCTCCCAGGCAGGTGTGGGGGGCCCGGCCCGCTGCACATGCCCCTCAGCTGTCACAGTCCCATCGAGTTAAGGGAGATAATCCATGTTCTCCAGACAGAACGAACTTGTGATCTTTTCTGTGGGCTGCACGTTAGCTTCCCCGACATGAGAGATGATTTTAAAAGTTGCTCAAGGTAATGATTTTTTTTTTTTTATGGCTTCATTTAGTTTCTGTTGAAAACTACGAGGGGAGGGGCTGGGGACGCAGGAACACAAGCCCGGGAACGCCCTCTCCTTATTAAACGCGTCTGTGTCCCTGCAATTTAAGCAGCTCAGGCTGTTGCGGGTTGCGCGCGGTCGTATTTCAACGAGGAGCATTAATAACATGGTCGTATCTTTATTTCCATACCGTGGCTTTAATACACCGCGGGGAGCCGGAAGCCACATTCACTCCGTAATGATTTCCGTCGGAACAAGCGGATTTCGGCACAGGGCTGGCACTTCCTGCCATGTGGAGAAGTCTCTGCTCCAGGCCCGCCCTGGGAGGACAGCGCACCGCGTGCTTCCGAGGCAGCGGGCCTCGCTCGCGTCCGGCCGTGGGTCCGCTTTGTGATCGGCTCCGGGAGACGCCGTTCACATTGGCAGGTCGGCTCTGGATAGAGGAAATTAACCATCCCCACCCCGGGGGGGAGGGGCTGAGCCCACTTTGCCGCATGAAGATCCTGCTGCTCGTGACGCCTTCCGCCGAGGCAGCTCCCCCAGGGGGCGGGTGCTCCAGGAAGGGAGCCCCAGTTTGTGTTAGATACGAGAAATACTGAGAAATACCGAGAAGGACCAAGGGGTGGACTGTCGCTGGAGGAGACAAATCTCACATCGTGTTGGATTCATTTTCTCTCTGTGTCCATGAAGCGTAGATGCTGCGTTGAGTGACGGCTGTGCCATCGCTCCTGAATGCCACACATCACAGGGTCCCACACTGCCCCCTGCGTGGGGCGCACGGCGGGGTTTCCACGGCTCCTGGTGGCCTCTTGTCTCTATCCCTCGTTTCCATTGGTTTATAATCGTCCCTGTCACTATTTCCATGGAACCATAAGCTCCTTCGGGGTGCAAATTGGGGTCTGACCTGCAGAGCTGGTGAGCGACCTTTGACTGGGGCGCCGGGCCCGTGGGTGGGCAGGCTGGGCGGGGGCGGGTGGTAAAGGCGTCAGCTCAGCACGTCCCAAGCCGCCTCGCTTATGCCCACAGGGGTCACGCCCCTGGTAACATCCATCCAAATGCAGCGCTTTGTGCAACTCGAAGGCTTTGCGGTGGGACTCCCGCCCCCCCCCGCCCCGCCCCGCCTCAGAATCCACTCCCGAGGGTCTTGCAGGACCTGTTTCCAAAACAGCTGGGAAGGCCAAGACCCGGGAGGGACGTGTGTACGACGCTCCCGCTGTCCCTCGTCAGCTCGACGGGAGCGTGAACGACGCCGGCTCCCGGGGGGAACTCCGTCTGGCTTGCTGGGGTTGAAGCAGGGGACACACGTCCGGGCTCGCGCAAGCGCATGGGGTCCCCTGCCGAACAGCCGCAGCCCGCGGTGCGGATGGCTTTGCACCGCCGGAGTCCAGCTGTGCCGCCCTCCGTCTCTGCGACGAGCTCGGACCCCGGCCAGCAGCAGCCAGTGTCACTCGACTCTCTTCCGTGCTGGCCGGCGTCCCCGCTGCGAAGTCACAGCCCCGTCCCTTCCCGCTTGCTGTGGGTCCCTGCAGCTTGAAAGGGCCTGGACTCGGAGGCCGTCCGTGGGGGTGTGGCCCCGCGTCGACCTCGCGGGCCGTGCCAAAGGAAACGCTGGGTTCCGGGCCTGCCCACTTAGGAAAATTGCTGTCAACGAGCTGGGGCGGGGCGGGGGGGGGCATCAGCTGGGCCGCGGACGCCGCTGCTGGTGCAGACGCGGGACGCGGGAGGCAAAGCCTACATTCTCTTTCATTTCTGTCAAAATCAATCAAATTGTACGAAACGGAACATAATCTCTTAGCAAGAAAATGAGGCATTTCTGGCGAAATGAGGCTCTCTTACAAGGCAACATGCACATACTTAAGACGTCTCGGTTCGACTTGTTTTTTTTGTTTTTAATCATGCCTAATTAGTTTTTTTTTAATCACCCACAGAACTAAGGCTCCTGCCTGCATAATTTATGACAGAGAGGGGGCCGGTGTCAGAAATCAAATGTTGTAAATTAAAAATAACAAGTTTGAGACGAGTGATTCAATTAAAACCGTGGAAAAGACTGCATTATGCGAGACGCGTGTCATGCTTGTCAGCCCGGACGGGAAGATTGGATTGGGGCTGTCAGGGGCGTTTAAATCAACTCGGTAAAAAAATTAGAAAACAAAGATGATATGTATTATTAACCTCCACCATTCAGAAATAACACCAAGAGGTCTCTAAATTGGATGCTTAAGATGACAAGGCTGTATTCCGAGGGGGGCCCGGGACTCGGGGGGCCATGCTGACTGAGTGGGGCGCCTTCCCCTGGGGCAGCGCCCCTGGGGCCCCGTCGTGGCTGACGCGGGGGCGGGGGAGGCTGCTCAGAACGGCTGGGGGGGGCTGTCCCAAATGCACCGGGGGAGACCCCCGCTCCCGCCCCCCGCCCACCCGAGGCTCCTGCCGATCAGGATGAAGACGTCGCTGGCAGCGCCTTTGCCAGGAGCAGGTTTCTATGGCGACGCCTGGATGCTCGCAGGCAGCTGCGGCTGTGGGCTGTGGGGGTCTCCCCAACGTCCAACGGCTGGCTCAGATACACCCCCAAAAGCAGGGCGGAAGCGGGGCCTCGTGGGCGAGCTGTGGGAGGTGGTTCGGAAGTCGTGAATGCCCTGGGGAAGCAAAGGTCACCAGCATCCGGAGGGGGAGGCGGCACTTCCTGGCCCCCCCCACACCAGAGTGTTCCGGGTGGCGACGGGCTGCAGAGCCCTGTCCTGGACGGCAAAGGCGCCCGGCCCCTGGGCTGGGGGAGAGCGCGGTGGACCCCAGGCAGCTTGGGCATCCTGGCGGGTGGTGACAGGCCGGGCGCTGTGCGCCAGGGAGCCTCCCCGCAGCCGTTCGCGTCTGCCCGGCTGCTCTGGGGGGCTGTCCCCAGAGCAGGCGCAGAGAGCAGCCCGTCGGGGGACACTGCGTCTCACGAGGGATGAAGCTCGCGTTCTTGCAAATGGCTGTGGAGTCAGCGACGCCGCAGCCCGTGAGAGCACAGACGACACAGCCCGGAGCCACCGCTGGCAGCCGGGGCGCACGCGCCAGCCGCCGGGCCTCCGGCGCCTCGGTTTCCTCTCTGCGGACCCGGCGAATAGCGGCGGACTCGGCGAGGTGCCCCGCGCCCCGAGCTCCTGCCGGCGGGGTTCCAGCCGCTTCCTCTGAGCGCTCACGTGTGCAGGACGCGGCCAGCCCAGTGTCCCCCGTTGGCGTGTGCGAGTTTACTGTTTGCGTCTGCGTCACGCGTCAGCGAGGCCAACCGGCTTGCCGGCGTCAGAGGGAAGCCTTTCAGCGGCTCTACGCGCAGCGGGCCGACTGTGGGCGATGTTTCACAAATATCTCCGTTTAAGGCACGTCCTTCGCATGTCTCACGTCTCAGGTGATTATTTCCCGACCGGTTTACTTGTTCGCATCATCGAGAGGACGGACTTGTATCGATTTTTTCTGCATCCATTGACATAGTTACCATGTTTGGCTTTTATTCTGTCAAAACGGCACTTTGCACCTTTAAACTGGTCTTGACTCCCGGAATACACCTGGCTTAGTCCGACCTGTTATTTTTTTTTTTTTATGTTGCTAGCACTTTATTGGTCGTTTTTGTGGCTGTGTTCACAGAGAGGTCGGCCTCTCAGTTTCTTCCTGGTTTTCAGTAAGGGTCGTGCTGGCGACATGAAGTGATTTGCACCTGCTTCCTTTTCCCTTAATCTCCGAAAACTTTTGAGCAATATTGGCATTATTTTTTTTAACTACTTGGTAAACATACAACTGAAGACTTCTGGGTCTAGATTTATTTGTATCAGTGTGTTTAGTTGCCGATTCAAGCTCTTCTGTGGTTATTTGACTATTTGTAATTTCTGTGTCTTTGGATGTCTGTTTGGTAAATTGTACAGTTTTAGGAATATGTTCATTACCCAAGGGTGATGTTCGTGGGCATAAAGTTAGAAGCATAAAAGACCAACACAATCTCACATGAAGTTTCGATGTTTATAAAATCTGTAAGAAGTTCCTATTTTTCGTCCCTGACATGACTTTCTTATGCCTTCTCTAATTTTCTTGATCAGTATTTTTCAGATGCCCCCCACCTCACACACATGTGAATGGTGTTTTGACTGTGCAGTATTCTATGTTAGGCACCTGATTTCCTCTTGGTTAATTCTGTTCTCATTTGTACCATTTAATCCCTACAAATCTGTGTGAGCTTTTCCTGTCTTTTAAAAATATAGTCATAGAAGTAGATATACAAATAGGTAGATAACTATACAGATAGGTAGATGATAGATAGATGAGACATGATAGATAGATTGATGGATGATAGACAGAGAGACAGATAGATTTATAAAGATGAGGGGAGAGAGAGAAAGGCGAAGGGGAGGAAGAGAGGAAAGAGGAGGCCACCAGCGGCCCTTGGCCAGAATTCATGCATATGACGCCGTCAGAGCTGCACACGGCGGCCGGAAGCCGGGCAGGTGGGAGGGCAGAGGCGGTGGCGCCATGAGCACACGGTGGCCACACGGGGCAGCAGCTCGCGTCTTTCACCGACCAGGTGGGATCAACGGCCTGAGCCCCGGGCTGTAACGAGGCTGTGGGGTGCGGGGTGCACAGGGCGTGTGCGTCTCAGCGGTGGGGCCCTCGGGGGTGGGCCCCGGCTGCGGAGTTCCGGGGTGGCCGAGCGCACCTTCCCACGAGGCTGCCGTGCTCACGGGCCCGCGGAACCCCGGGCTGTACTCGCCTCACTGAGTCCAACGGCGCTGTGAGAGCGGACGGGGCGCCCAGCTCCATTTGGTAAGTGACAAAGGACGTCTCAGCAGGTGTCGCGGTCTGTCAACTGCTGGTCTTTCTGGGTCCTGGCTGTGTTCAAGCATTTCCTATAAGGTGCCAATGCCTTGGGCGCATCGTCCACGCGCATCATCCGCCTGCGGCCCCGCCCCTCGCCTCCCCCCTCGTCCCCGCCCCCGCGTCTCACCCCGCCTCCGCTGTGACCCATCGAGCTTCATGCAAGGTTCATGCTTGGAAACCCTTGCGTTTCCTCTGTTTCAAATAACAAAGGACGAGCCGCGGTCACGCGGACGGTCCACTAATGTCCTGCGCACGCGAGGAGGGCGCGTGTGGCGGGGACGCCGGGGACAGCGGCGAAAGCGACAGCCGGAGAAGCGTCTGCCGCGGCCCGGGACCCGCCGGTGGCGGGCGAGGGGCGCCCTCCTGCAGGTCACACCTGGGGCGTCTAGGACCCTCCTTCCTGGAATGAAATCAGAGTCGGAGAGTTCTGTGCTTGGTTCCCAGGCTTCTATGTGCACGAACACAGGGATTTCGCGTTTTTTAATATAATTTCCAAATCGTTGCCACCTGTTGCGTGAACAGGCCGAAGGCAGACAATGACTTATAACGAAGCACAATCGTCCCCCACGTAAGGTGCTATCACCCTCACATCCTTCCCCATCCCTGGGTGTTCGAGGGCCTCCTCGGTGACGTCCTTTGGAGACAGGAACAAGCCCGGCTGCTCTGCAGCCTGGTTCCGGAAGCCTTGCTGGCCCAGTTGATGCATGGACCACGGTCCTGGAGCCCGGCCTGGGCGGTTCTCAGTCCTGCTTCCCGGGGACACCCTGAGGGGACGTGCTTGTCACCGCAGCCTCGCCTGCTCCCACACCGCGCAGTGACGTGCCTGTGAGCTCTGAGGTTTGTGGAGTCTCCAGCACCCCCAGGCTGCCCGGGATTGCGTCCCTGAGCGGGGCCTGGGTTTTCCTCTGTTCATTTGATCCTTCACGGTCCAAACTGAGGAAGGGGCCATAAAAAACCAAGTGGGGTTATGGACGATGTCACTTTACCCTGCCTCTGTTCTGAGCCCTTTTGGTTAGCTGCACGGAGCCAGGAGGCAGGGTTTGGCCTCCGTTAACAAGACCAGGGGGACCGTGCTCTGAGAGGGACATTGTGGCGTGCTGGGACACAGTTTTGGTTGAGACCGCGGAGGGAGGGGGGCATTGAGCTTTCGGAAGCACAAGCCGAGCTGCTGCTGCAGTGAAGGGCACGGTCCCGGGAAGCAGCTCTGCCACGTGACTGCGGGCTGCATGTGTGTGGCCCCCAGCTCTGTACGCTGAAGCCCTGACCCCCGAAAGCAGGCGGGGTGTGTGGGAGGCCATTCGGGTGAGATGGGGTCTTGAGGGTGGGGTTAGCATCCTCGTAACAAGAGGGAAAGACCAGAGATCACTCTGTGCCATCCCAGGACACGGAGAGAAGGTGACAGTGTGTGAGCCGTGAGGAGACAGCAGAACCCGCCACGGGAGACTCGACCTTCTGCTATCCAGACTGTGATGAGCCGCTGTCTGCCGTCTGAGCTGCCTCGTCTTGGGCCTTTTCTGAGAGCAGTGCAGAATGGTGAGCAGACGCCCCACACGTTACGAGTGCTAACCTTAAAAAGCCCTGAGCCAGACTCTCCTGCAGGGCCCCTCGGAGGAAGTTCAGCTTGGGACAGGAACAGGGCAAAGACACAGACTTAGAAATGCTCCCCTTGGAAAAAGTCAAACCAACTGCACGGCATAAGGCCAGGGGCTTCTGGGTAGAAAGCGGAGAGTCCCCAGGGCGCCTCGGCATTCTCCGATGGCCCTAGGTAGGGCCAGATGCAAGAGGAGGACTCAGAATTAAGAACGGGGGCCTGGCGCCACCCGGCGGGCAGAGACAACACCCCCCGCCCCAGGGCCTGGGCAGGAGCAGGGCACGCGGACGGCGGTGTGGGGGGGGGTCTGAAAGCGAGGGCTGGGTGCTGCTCGGCCGCCAGCTGCCGCCTCGCGGCTGAACGGAAAGGCAAGTCCCTTCCTTGCGGTTAGGGTACCACGACACGGCCCGCTCTCTTTTCCTTTAAAATATGCGTCATAAGAGCGATCGCCAATAACGACCGCGTGACGAGCGTGACCGGGGTCCACAGAACCCCAGATCTCAGGCGCGGAGGGTGCGATTCGGTGGGGTCAGGGGAACCATGGGGTCACAGGCCTGGGCCTCCAAGCACACGACCCTTTCCATTTGCAAGCTCTGGGGTCCTATTTTCTTTTCTTTTCCCTCTTCCCTGCTCGAGTTTTTTTTTTGTCTTTAGTGAGATATAATAGACAATTAGTTGCTTGTGTTTATATGGTACAATTCAATGAGGTTTTTTTTTTTTTCAATTACAGTCGGCAGACGGTAATACACCAGTTTCAGTGTGCAGCATAGCGATCAGAGATCCACAGAACTCGCGAAGCGATCCCCCACGAACTCCAGGCCCCTCTCCCCCTTACACGTTTATTACGACATTGTCAACCACCCACCCCACGCGACACTCCCATCTCCGTGTCTGTTCTGCAACTATCCATTTCGACCTCTTAATCCGCTTGCCCCCCCACCACACCCCCATCTAGCTTCCCTCTAAATAGTCCCCGTATCGATGGGTTTATTTCCGCTTCTATTGTCGTGGTGGTTGATTTTGTTCTTCGGAGTCCACATGTGCGTGAAATCACGCGATAGTTGCCTTTCTCTGCCCGCCTCACTTCGTCCAGCTGAACACCCTCCGGGCCCACCGAGGCAGCACCTTTCCCCACCCACCCCTTCCTTGCAGTCTGTGTGAGGCTGTTCATCTGAAGTGGGTCTCTTTAGGCAGCATGTGTCACGGTCCTGCTGTCTTATCCATTCGGCCACTGTATCTTCTGCTTGGATCACTTCTTTTCCATTTGAAAAACTGGTTGACAGGGATGTAGTTTTCACCATTCTTTATGCGTCTTCTGGATACATGCTTTTCCTTCTTAAAGGAGTCCCCGAACCTGACCTGTAATTCTGGCTTGGTGGGGACAAATTCCTTTAGCTTACTTTTGTCTGGGAAGCTCTCTATCCACCCTTCAAGCCTAAATGACAGCTTTGCTGGATACAGTGTACTTGGTTGTAGATCCCGGGTCTTCACCGCGTTGAATATTTTGTGCCAAGCCCTTCTGTCCTGCATGGTTTCTTTTCAGAAATCACCTGCCAGTCTGATGGGTGCTCCTCTGCAGCTAACTAACTGCTTTTCTCTTGCTGCTTTTAAGATTCCCTCTGTATTTAACCTTTGGCATTTTAATTACGATGTGTCTTGGTGTGGGACTCTTTGGGTTCCTGGTTTGGGGACTCTCTGAACTTCCTGGGGTTTTATGTCCATTTCCTTCACCAGGTTGGGAAAATTTCCCATCAGTATTTCTTCAAATAACTCTGCCACAGCTTTTTTCCTTCCGGCACCCCTATGACGTGGATATTTTTTACCTTTAATGGTGTCGCACAGGCTCCTGTATAGACTTGGCTTCTTTTCTCTTGCCATTCTGATCGCGTGCCCTTGGCTTTCCCATCCTCTGTGTAGGTCATTTGATCCTCTTCTGTGTTCACTTTGTTGATTCCATTTACATGCTTCTCATCTCAGAGAATGTGTTCTCCATTTCAGCCTGGTTCCCTCTCATAATCGCCATCTCCGATTTTCTCTCTTTGTTGGAATTCTCTGCACGTCCCAAAAGTTCATGAGCATCTTTATCACCTGCGTTTTGCACTCTGCATCTGTTAGAGGACTTGGCTCCATTCTATCTGGATCTCAGCTCTGTTCTCTCATGTGGCTTCTGCTTCTTTCGTCTTCCCATTCTGGCTGCCTTTCCGTGCCTGTTTCCATGTGCTAAGCAAAGCTCCTAAGTCCCCCGGTCTTATTAGTGAGGATTTGTGAAATAGGTGACCAGAGGCTCAGTCCCGAAGGGGGTTCAGCTGCAGGCCAAACTTAGCCCAAGACTGTGCCCCGCCAGGGCCACCTGTCAAGATTCAGCAAGCAATTGATTCCACAGATGCTGTGCTGAGAGTTGCCTCAAAAGGCCACGCCAGAAACCGAGGCCAGCTGCCTGCAGCGTGAGTCTCAGCAGGGAGCACCTGATTCGCTGAGCACACACCTGGATGTGGCCTGGGTGGAGCCCGGGCAGGGGAAGGCGGGGTTTCAGGGGAGCCTGTGGGCGGAGCGGCCTCTGTGATCCAGTCTGCTGACCACCCCGCTGTGGTGTGCTGTGTGTGCACTGGGAGGGCGGAGGGCTCCACAGGGAACAGCAGGCACCGCCAGCACCTCTGTACCCAGCAAGTCTCACCCCCACACGTCCCTGGTGCCCCCCGAGCAGCAGAACGGGCACTGGCGCTCTGAGCCAGCAGGTAAGTCATCGTGAAACTGCGCACGGACACGGCCCCTTTAAGAGGCGTCTGCCACTGTCACGGCTGTAACCTCCGTCTCTCTCAGCCGCTGGGACCGGGCACCCCGCGTCCTCGCCCCGTCCTACCTTGCATCGTGGCAGGGTGATGTCTGGGATTTCTCCGTAGTTGTGCGGCTTGTTGCTCTCGATCCCAGGCGATTCGTCTTTGCTGCTGCTCCTGGTTCCCGTCACAACCTTGATTTGGTGGCCAGAGGGATGAGCAGAGCCTCTGTCACCTCTGCCGTTATTGTCCTCGCCCCTCGAATCCCGTTTTCTTACTGTGCCATTGTGCGTGGCGCTGTGAGCCGACGCGTGGCCTTCGCAGCTGCTGTTTGCCGCGTGGCTGAGGCATTGCCCGTGTGCACCATGCCCAGCATTCCACGTGGGGGTGTGGCTTTCTGCGGGGATATTGGGCCACGTGATGGAGCCGCCGACCCTGCTCTGTGTCACGTCCTCGTCTGCCCCTCCTCCCAACGCCCCCACCCCCGAGGGCTCCCTCTTGAGAGCAAAAACGGGGGGACAGTGGGGGCACAGGAATTTGAGTTCCTTATGCTTCCCGCCACCAGGCAGCTGTTCACTGCGAGGCTGTCTGTCACCTGGAATGGCCCTCAGGAGCACACAGCTGCTTTTGGGGACATAAATCGCGTCACCATAGCCACACGCCGGGTTTGGGTCGCCAGACGGTAGTTTACCTAAGAGATGACGGATCATGGCCTGCAGGCCTCCTGATTAATAAGCATGTTCACTTGTGCGTTTTCAGTGTGGCAGGCTCTGATCAACGCCCACTGCTCACCACACAGACACGAAGCCTCACAGTGCGTTCGCACCCGTCGGCGGCCGGGCGGGCGGCGGGGCAGAGACGGTTACGGTCCTCACGACGGGGCTGACGTGGGAGCGAGAGCCGTCATCGCCGTCCCATGTTGGGGGCCCACTGGGATTAGGATGTGGACACTTACAGGACATTATTCTGTCTGCCACACAGGATTAGGCAGCGCTCTGACCACAGCGCCCAGCACTCTGTGGTTCGTCACTCTCTGTCCCTCAGCAGACGGAAGCTCCATCGCTCCGGGCACTCACTATTTTATTTATTTCTCGCTGGTTACGCTTTCAGTCAACACACTTACAGATGAAGAACTCGTTCTTATTTAAACCTTGTGTGATAAACTTCAAAGTTGGTGAGTCGCGCCACAGCTCCTCACAAGGCATCTGAACAACAAATCCATAAAGACAGCGAATGTGGCGGATGCTGTGTGGACGTTTAAACTCCAGCCGGGATTTGGGGGACTCGTCTTTAAAGTCCTTCAGTTATCCTCAACCCTCCCCCCCCGAGCTATTGCAAGGGACACAGCGGACAGCAAAGGAGTCATTTACAATTCTCTCCGCAAGACCCTGGTGAATAATAACGCACCTCCGAAGAACAGGAAACGGACGCGTTTGACTTTGTTTTCTCGGGGAAGAGGGTCATAGCAGGCAGGCGAGGACGCTTCGCTTTGCATCGGGAAACGCCCCCGGGCTGGGGGCCTCCCTCTGAGGGAGCCTCGGCTCCCCAGTTTTCCCAGGGTCACAGGTTCTGAGTGCATGTCAACAACCCACAAGCAGAGACTCACGCGAGCACTCGTTTTCCCAAAGGGACAACAGAATCACTTTACAGTGGGTGTTGTTGTTGTCGTCGTCGTTTTTGACACAAATTTCTTGAAAAAAAAAAAAAAAGGCTTAACTCCTGACTATGATGTTAAGGAACGTTTTCCAAAACTGACTGTGAAATGTGTGGGAAGGTGTATGCCAACTTGCTGGTAAGGCTTTATTGTAAAGAAATCACTTAGCTACGTACATAAATTGTGTCGCGTTTAACTTACATATTTGAACATTTTAAATATTTTCCTTTTGAAGTAATGTCAAACTGAGAAGGCGTAAAGATAGTAGGTAGAGCTTTTGGCACCTGGACAAATATGAGGCTGGGTGGCAATCACGCACACCCATCACTCGGATTTAAGTGTACATTTGCACACGTGTTCTCACGCGTGTGTACACGCATGCATATACACAAAGTCCCTTCTAAGTTTTATGTTTTGGGGAGATCAGTATCAGTAAATCCAGGAACAAGGAATAATGGGTAACTTATCGGTAGGTAGGATGGTGTCTGGGAGTCATTTTTCTTAACTTACAAAGATTAACTAGTTGATGGAAAACGGATTCTTTATTGTTATATGGATTTCATTGTTACATTAAAAAAAAATAAATTTGCCAGTTCTGCCTCACGTGGGAAGCAAGGTCACACCTGTTTTCAGATCGACAGAATGAGCACGCTGAAGTACGTGTTCAGGAAGTGAGACAGTCACTCATGCTTTTGGGTGTTTTGGATGTTTGACGTAGTTTTTAGAAGTGTTTGTTTTCCTGTGGGAGGTGATAGTCGCTGTGATTTCGTACCAGTGCCAGGCGCACGGCACAGTGCGCAGACATTTGCGAAACTCCCGCAGGGGCCCTCAGAGTCCGGGCCCCACCCGGCACCCCACGCGGTCACCGCGATGCGGTTGGAGAGGTCCTCTGGGCTGCGGTCCACACCCTGTGATGTTTGCGGGTGCGATAAAGCGCAGGCCGCGTGTCACGTGGTCACCTCACCCGTCGCGGTCCTGGACGTCTCCTGATGGTATTGGAGCTGCCTGTCGTGAGGGTGCTGGACCGGAGAGTCGGGCGCTTCGCAGACTGCGGAGGGGCTGGGAGCGAGAAGGAAGCGCAGCCGCCTCCCGCCGCATTCCTGTGAGACGCGCTGCGCTCGCCTCCCCGCCCCCCAGAGGGCCGGGTCGCCCTTTCTCCCTGCTCCTTAAATAAAACAGCATGAGCGCTGCCCGCGGGGGGCTGTGAGCAAGTGTGGGGTGAGGGGACGTGCTCCTCGCCCCTGGCAGTGGGGGGAAGGAGAGCTCAGCCGAGGACGTTTCCAGACGGGGGCGGGGGACGACCCCGCCGCCCGCGCGCCCCACCGCGCGCTCAGCGCCTGCTCCATCCACGCTGGACCCTATGTATCCCCAGGAAGGACGTCGCCAATTACATTTTCAAATCAAAGGCTTTCCTCACGGGCGGGGGGAGCCATGTGAAAACGCTTCGTGCTGAGAGAGTTTAATGGCTCACATCTGGGGCCAATTGCCGGGCGGCCTCTCTCTTCCAAGACAAGTTCGCAGGGTGCGTCTTGTTTAATAATGGTTTAAATGCGGAAAATAAATGTTTTCCTTTCGGGGGTCCAAGTGCCCGGGTCCGGCGTCCGAGACGGTGGCCTGTCCTTCCCGGGCTCCACGAGGAAGGAACGCGAACATGTCTCTCAACTGTCATGAAGCGCCTTTGCTTCAAACACTTAAGCTAACTCTTTGTTTTCTAAAAAAAAAGAATAGTCAGTTGTTCCCCGGCAGCTGCCTGCCTCCGAAGAATTTCTAGGGTTCGGGTCTCTTGCAAAAGGCACTGATGCTGTAAGATCAGTGTCCCCAAAGTCACCGGGGTCCGGGCGTGTTGGACACGGCTCGGGCGTCGGGGAGTCTGCGGGACGGTCCAGTGCTGATGCTGATGTTGGTACCGATGCTGGTCCTGATGGTCGTACTGACAAGGGATGCTCGCAGTGGTACTCGCTGATACTCGTGATGCTGATGGTGGTGCTGACGACACTGATGCTGATGCTGATGCTGCTCCTGACGTGGATACTGGTATTGATACTGTCATCGATAGTGACATTGATGCTGATATTGACACTGATGCTGATGCTGATGCCGATCCTGACATGGATGCCGATGCCGCTGCAGCTCCTCATCGGGCACCCAGCAGGGCCCGTGGGGAAGCTGAGCCGTCCCGGTCACAGCCTCTCCTGCACACAGCAGGAACAGGGGAGGTGCACCGTCCCTGCGGAGGCTTTTGCCAGAGGCTACAGCTGCAGGATGCTGACTCGCCGTCACGTTGTCCCAGGGACCTTGTAGTTGTCTGCGGTCAGGCCTGAACTTCCACACATAGTTTCATTAAAGCAGATTTATTAAGGTGCAATCGATGGACGACAGTCACACAGCTGCACCTTGTCCCCTAGCAAAGCCGCGGAGTAGAGACAAGACCACGGGTGTGCCGGCAGAGACAGCGTGGTGGCCGTGTGAGGGACCCTGCCCCACGTGGCGGCCCAGCTCCGTGTCGTGCGGCCACGCTGGGCGTCCACTCCTCACTCGCTGGTTCCTCTCAGCCACGGCTGACCGCCTCAGCCACCGTGTCTGGCCGTCAGTATCTACAAACGGACACACTCCCAAGACGCCTGAGCAGCCCGTTCTGTCCAGAGGCAATGCCACCTGAATTAACTTGTTCGTCCCTCACGGCAGCCGTGTGAGGTCGGTCGACAGGAAAAAACGTAAAGTGGGTGAGTCTCGGGGCGGCCAGAGCGTTTTGGTTGGGAGAGTGGAAGTCCGTCCTGCTCACGGTGAAAGTCAGTGGGAAAGAGCGACATCGGTCACCCCTGAGCAGGGCAATGCCGAAGCCGGTTGTCACATGCTGGGTCCGCACCACAGTCCCGCCAAGCGGGGTGACTCTGGTTTGGGGGTGAATCTGGAAAGACTGTGCAGAGGGAACACTGTCACAGGGTGCTGGGGACGTCGTGTCTATTTGCAGCCCACCGTGGGAGATTGCTATTTTTTCCACATTGGACACAGTCACCTTTGTCCCCGAAGTCCTCTTGAAATAAATCCCAGAAGCTACGTCGTCTCGTCGCGCCTTGGAGGGGCCTGCGGGGAACCGCGGCCTGCTCGCCCCGCGTGGAGCGCAGCCGAGCGCCCGAGTCAGGCGTGTCTTCCTTCCCACGCGGCGAAACGCACGTAGCAGGCCATTCCCCGCCGTGACGGAGGGGCAAGCCGGTGGCACTCAGTGCCCTGTGCTGTCCTGCAACCACTGCATCCACTGAGCTCCGGACCCCGTCATCTCCGCGACGGAGACCCGCGTCCCCGAGCGTCACTCCCGGGCCCGTCCCGGTGGCCCCATCTGCGTTCTCGAAGTGGCCTGTCCTGGACATGTCCCGTCCTGGACTCGGACGCCGTGTGGCCTGTGCCGTCTGGCTCTGTCACGTTTCTTTGCCGTCTGCGTTACTGGTCACAGGTTATGAACGCAGCGCTCCAGCCTCGGAAGACTCTAGAAGGTGCTAGGCTTGCGACCTGGACAGGGTGTCCTGAGCCTGGAGTCCTGTATCTGACTTATCCATGTACAAGGCGTGTTATCATAAGCAAAACAAAAACAAACAAACAAAACAAACAAAACAAAACAAAACCTCCAAAAACAAAAAAACACAACCTCCTATAGTTTCTGCTTTTTCCTGGACTATCTTTTCCTGCAAAAATATCTGAATCCATCATATCATTGAATGGAGCCAATGACGAATCATTTCTGACAACATTGCACGAAAACGACTCAGCGTCGTTTTAAATGCTTTTTGCTTTTCTTCTGTGTTGACTTCCCCACTCATGTGCACCGACATAAATCTTCCTGTTGAACAAAGTGTGTCGTGTGCACACGTCTGTGCGTTTTACAATAAATGCAGTGTTCTTAGCTTCGGCCATGTGTGAAACATCGTGGGATGCGTCTCCGTGTTTGGTACGGGAGAGAGGGGCACCCAGGCTGGGACGTCACTTTCTCTCCTCGCTGGCTCCCAGACGGCTGTGACCCGTCACGAGTGACATTTGTGCACGTGCACGCACCCACTCGGCAGAAGGCGTGGGGCGCCCCGGCCTCGCGGGCACACGGCACACGGTTCCTCCATGGTCCCCGCCCGCCAGGGTAGGACGCCTGCACGGGCCGGCACAGGACACCCGGCCGCAGCACGCAGTGGCGGAAGCCTGCGACAGCACGACTTCGCTGGCCCCGGGTGCGGCTTTGGGCGCCCCGAAACTTCCCGGCACGGTCCACCCTCCCAAAGCCCCACAGCCAGGTCCGCCCCTGAGCTCTGCGGGGAGTGACGCGGGCGAGGTGCACCTGCCCGGCCGTGCCGAGCGCAGTCAGGGGCCTGGCAGGCAGCTCCCCCGGCCCGCGCCCTAATTGCATCCAGACCGCAGCCCCGCATGGCCCCTGTCCCGCCGTGACCTGGCCCGCCTGCTGCACATGTGCCCCGGCTTCCCGAGCGGATTGCTGCGACCTGATTAGGGGGGTCTGTGGCCTCTCACTCGGGGCCGGCAGCTGCTCTGGGGTGCGGGGAGCGTTTTCCGGGACCCCACGATGGGCTCAGCCCCGGGGTAAACGTGGTCTACGGTTTGGAGGGGAGAGAGGGGAGGGTTACAGAGGGGAGGGGGGAGGGGTGCAGTGGGAGGGAGGGGAGGGTCAGACTGCATGGCTCAGGGGGTACGTCCACCATCTCAGTGACCCGGCAATGCGATGCCCCAAAGAACAATGCGAACCAGCCTTGCACATGGCCGGCAACGCCAGCGTAAGCTGGAAAATAAGTTTACAAATGTCTTTATTTAACTTTCAGTTTCCAACGAGACTTGGCATTCGTGTTATACCAGCGTCGGGGACCCAGCACAGTGGTTACATGTGTACGTACCTTGCAAAGCGCCGCCCAGCCTCCGGTCCCCACCTGCCACCCGCACGGTCACCCCAGTGTCACTGCCTGTTTTCTCCGCACTGCACCTCACGCCCCATGGCGGTTTTCAACTGCCGATTTGTGCTTCGTCACCGCTCCCCCTTTCCAGGGGCCCCCCTAGCCCTCCCCTCTGCGGCGGTCAGTTTGCTCTCTGTGCCTGTGAGTTCACTGCAGCGTTACTCACAGCGGCCACGATCTGGAACCAGCCTAAGCACTAGCAGGAGATGAGCGGATGAGGAAGAGGTGCAGCGTACACACAGCGAATATTACGCAGCCACGAAAAAGGGCGCCATCCTCCCGTGTGCGACAGCGTGGAAGTCCCTCTGAACGACTCCCGGCCCTACCTCTACGAGTCCACGCAGCTGCTCCGGGGTGCCGGGGCGGCCCTCGGAATTCAATCTGCGGGAGTCCGCGGGTTGCAGCCCGCAGACGCAGGGGTGGAATGTAGGCGGGAAACACATCTCCCGAGCGCGCTGACGTCCTCACGGCCCTCACCGCGTTCTCGGCGGCCACGGGCGCATTCCCTGCGTCTTCTGTCCACGACGACGGGAGCTCTGGGTTTCCCCCGGGCAGGTGGCCGTGCAGCAGTAAGGCCGTGTTGTGTCATCTTCTTTAAAGGGACGAAGGGGCGCCCTCCGGCCATCGTGCGCTGGCGGGCTGGCCGCCCGGGATGCGGGGGTTGCAGGTGGCGCCTCTTCGGGAGCCCAGGAGAGCTCCGAGCCGACGCCGGGGGTGCAGAGTGAGACCCTTGCGCTCCGCGTGAGCCGCTGACCGTGGGCACGCGCGGCTCCGCCTGTGACGTCTCTGGCTAACGCCCGCATCGCACGCGAGCAGCCGCGACAACCCGCCCCGCACACAGGGGATCGGGCCGGCGTCGCTGGTCATGCGACAGCGCAGAGCAGAGCCCTCCGCCCGCCCCTCCCCTTACCCCCCCCACTGCCTCGGCGGAGCTCCGGGCTGGTTTGTGCTCAGCTGAACGCCGACGCGGGGAGAGGGCGAAGTGCGGGGGTCGCCGCGCGTTTCCCGGGACGTTGCGCGGACGCCTCGCTTTCTCGTCAAGTCGGGAGCATCCGCGGTGCCACCTTTCCTCGGTCTGTCTGTTCCTGACGCTGGAGCGGGGTCTTCTCGGTATCTCCCGAACCCCGACACCCTCAGGAGCCCGCGCTGCGCCCCGCGGTTAGAGTCCCCGCATTCCGATCCATACAGAGAGCACGTGAAACCGCGCGTAAGACGCGAAACGGAGACGTGGGGACCATCACTCGTCCCTCACCGCGGAGCGAGCCTGCGGGGCGGCGGCAGAGGCCGGAGCGGCCCAATGCCTGCTGCCCTTCAAGTCGCTGCACTGAGGGGTGGCCTGCGTGGCCAGGAGGCGTGGGACGGGGCCCCGCGGGGGCCACCGCAGCCCAGACCCGCTCGCCGGCGCCCGTGGGTCACGCGTCCGCACGGCTCCTCTGAACACGCTCCGCGGACGAGCAGGTACGGCCCCTGAGCGTCCGCGCCTGTCCCCGGGTCGGCGGCGGGGACGACATCGCCTTGCAGAGTCCACGTTGCGTGACGTCCACGTCGTGTGACGCCCCGTAGAAGCCTGGCCATGTTGCTGCTTTTCAGGGCTTTTTTTTTTTTTTTTAATTTAATAAACCTCTGTTTCAAAAATAAACTTAGAAATTCTTCTGTCACAGACGGGATCTGTTCTCAATTTCTTGTGCAAACAATGAAAAATATACAAGTGCGTTTTCGGTGTGACTCCCTCTGACCTCTGTGGGGGAGAATGGCTCCCAGCACAGAGGTGGACGCTGCCTGGACCTTTGATGTGCACCGCGGGCCACCTGTTCCTGCGTCTCACCGCTTTGCGTGGGCCACACTCCCCCGGGCAGGGCGCGAGGCCGACATCCAAGACCTCTGTAGATCTAAGCCTAGGAAAACAGACACGTGAAGGTTTCTGAAGTGTTTAAGTGACTTCTGCTAATTTGATGGTGTCAACTGTGCACATAATTGGCATCAAATTCAAATGGGGGATTACATGTAGTCCCCAGACCCTCACAGAAACATGTGTGTGTGCGTGAGTGTGTATGTGTGACAGACATAGATAGATACATAGATGACTAGGTAGATGTCACTTAGATTAGATAGATGCTAGAGATAGACAAATGGGTACAGAAGTAGATGAAAGAGAGAAATGAGACATAGAAAAATGGTAGGTAGGATACATAGATGATAGATAGATAGATAGATGATAGATAGATAGATAGATAGATAGATAGATAGATGGATGATAGATGGCAGGTAGAGGAATCCGCTGTAGAGTGACTCGGAGTTTGGTTATTTTACGGGAAATGATTGTAATCCCTTTTCTATCTTCGGCTGCTGCTTTATTCTGAAACACTAAGTTTTGATGTTTTAGCCATACTGGGACAGAGCAGACGTCGGCCTCCGGTTCTCATTTCTTCCCAGGGGCGGGTAGGAGGGAGCTCAGCCCGGGGATTCAGACACATTTCCGCCTAAGCGTCTGGCTCCAAAAGACATGTCTACATCCCAAGTCCTGTCACCTGTGCACAGGACCTCACGTGGAGCAGGGTGTGTGCAGATGGGCTCAGCGAAGGGTCTGAGGTGAGTCCTGGATCAGGTGGCCCTAGAGCAAGTGACAGTGTCCTCGTAAGAGACAAGAAGAGGAGACCCAGACACAGAGGAGAAGCCACGTGGAGACGGGGGCAGAGACAGGAGGGGTGCACCCACCAGCCCAGGGACGCCTGGGCCCCAGACGCTGGGAAGGCAGGGAGGACCCTCTCCTGCAGCCTTTGGAGGGAGCGAGGCCCTGGCCCATGACGTCATCTGGACGATTTGCATGTGTTTCTGTCCCTCGTCATCGTTCTGTCTGTTCCGTCGGGGGTTGTGGGGTTCACCTCTGGCCTCCCGTGAAGTGGGGGCACATGTTCGCTATGCCTCCTGCATGTGCATGTCTATGTGTGCATATGTGTGTGTGTGTGCACGGTTTGTGTGTCTGTCTGTGTGTGTGTCTTGGGGTGCATGTGTACATGTCGGGCAGAAGGTAAAACCCCTGAGAAGCTGAGTTATGACCGAAGGGTGCCACAAGGCCAGCTGGTCCCAGAAAAGGTACAGACAAACGTGTGCCGTCCCTAAGCCAGCACAGATACCTGTGCTCAGCTGTGGGTTCAGCTGCCTCCACGGCAGACAGGTTTGTACGTGCAGCCGGGGGATGTCACATGTCCCTTCTGAGCTGGACACGATGCTCGTCCAGATAGCAGCCACCTGCCTCACTGTGAAGCATCACCATGTTGGGGATCAGATGGCAGGTGTGCGGGGTCCCCATGGGAAGCCGCTGGGGCCATTTTGGGCCGCCTGAGCTGTGTGGCACCGAGTCGCCGGGTAAACCACATGGGTCCCACTTAGACATGAGTTTCAGGATGACGACAGAGCACGTCCACTGTCAGTGCATCCCACCGATGGCGCCTGCTGACCAGACATACAACAGCCGGGGGTGGGGGGGGCCTCAGGTTACAAAAGTAACAATGTGCAGAATATTCCCCTCCAAGTTGCAACTTTGTTGAAACCCAGGGAGAGGAATCAGCTACCTGGTGTCTGTTCCCCGCAGGGTAGAGACGCGGGGTTTTCGTGACGGCAGCAGGTGCCAGTGACATTGCGACAAGGGGGGAGGGTTGCGGGGACACAGGCGGTCTGTCTGAACCGGGACGCCCCACGGACACGGCACACGTCGGCCACCCGTGGCCGGCGCAGCGTCCTGCGAGTCTCGGCCGCGTTTGTGAACTTGCCGCAGAGCAGTGCGTAAACGCCGCCGAGGCGTGACGGATTTAAGGGCTTGAGTGCGGGCGGCGAGGCCCGGAGCCAGCTGCAGGGCGGCCGGGCGGCCCCCTCGGCCACGGTTCCAATTAGATCCCACATGACCTGACGCGGAGGGCACGGCCCGAATATTAAAAATTCCTGCAGCAAATGGAAGCGGGCTGGCGCGGGGGCCGGCCGGGCGCAGACATGTTCCATTTGCTTCCAGCACCCGCCCGGCCGGCGGGCGGGGGCAGAGGAAATTGCAGGGTCTCGGCGTCATGTTCTCGTGAACGGCGGACAGATTTACAGCACCTGGAAGAAACAATTAGGACGGGGGCCCGCCAACTACAAAGCGGGGAAATAAATTCCCGTAATGAGACGGGAGAGGCGCAGGCCGGGACTGAGCTACGTGCTGGCGTCCAGGGCCTTGAGCACAGGCAGCCGCAGGTCGCCGCGGGCTGCCCCCGGCACAGATGGCCCACGGCTCGCCCTGGCCCCTCTGACCCCGCTCGGGGTTGTGTGGGGCCCTCCCCGCGCCCCAGCCTGCAGGCCGGAAACGGCGGTGGGCAGGCGGGATTGATGGGCTGTCAGCAGATGCCCTGCGGAGCCGGCGTCGGGGGCGGGGCCGGCGTCGGGGGCGGGGCCGGGGCGGGACTGGCGTCAGGGGCGGGGCCGGCATCGGGGGCGGGGCCGACATGGCGGGGGAGGGGCCAGCGTCATGGTTGGCGGTGGCACGAGCGGGCAGACGCGTTTGCTGGCCGTGACTTGGCCTCTGAGTGGCACGGCCACCTCAGCCGTGTACCCCGCAGCCAGGGAGTATTAGACAGCCCTGAAAAGGACGGAGGTGCTGATGATCATGTCTGCCACGTGGACGGACCTCATGACAGATAGTGGAAAGAGCTTTTGACACGTGGACAATATGAGGCTGGGTTGCAATCATGCGCACCAATCACTCGTGGATTTAAGTGTACATTTGCACATGTGTCAGGCTCTGTGCTCGGTGCGGGGCAGTTCCCACAGATGCGTGTGAGCTGCGAGACACTGACGAAGTCCTGCTGCGCGCAGAGCCACTGGGCGGTCTGGTGTGTGAGGCTCACAGCTGCCAGTGCCCATGGACACACCGCGGCCACGGCACGGGGAGCAACGGGGGCCTAAGTGCCCCCTGCGTCTGGGCACTTAGGGTCTGGGCACCTCTCAGGGCACAGGCCCCTTGTCTGTGTCCTAAGGACAGAGGAGGCTCAGCTGCTCATGGAAGTCGCAGTGAGAGCCGGAGGCGGGCGTCGAGATGCTCGCGGGAGGTGCTTCGTTTCTGTGCTGGGGAAACCAAGGTGTCCAGGACGTAGCCGGCCTCTGCGGCCTCATCCGGCCGCCTCGCCTGACTGCAGAGCGCAGGCTGTGAGCGCCGCGGGGAGCGGTTTCTGTTCCCAAGGGACCTGACCCCTCCGTTTTCACGCTGATGTCAGCGGTCAGTGCCGGCCCGAGGCTCGGAGGCCAGAGCACAGGTGAGCCGAAGGCGGGGAGAGGTGGACACTCCGGCGTGTGCATCAGGAGCAGCGTGAATCCCGCCTTCCTCCGCCTTTCTGTCGCATCTGGCTGTCGACTGATTAGACCCACCCACACAGAGAGCTCATGAGACGCAAACTGCTGATCACGTGCTAAACACCCCAAGGGTGGCTGGCCGTGGCTGTGGGGGCCACAGGGGCAGATGCTGGTGGCCTCACTATGGTCGCAGCTCTGCACGCTCCCTCTGCTTGTCCCCTGGACAGGGCACGGCCGCACAGCCCCTCGGTCCTCTGACAACATTCGCCGTCCTGATTCCCTCCAAAGGTGATAAATCAGCCTCCCTCTCTCTCCCTCTCCTCCCTCCGTCTCTGAACGTCCATCTCTCTCCCTACCACCTGCATCTCTGTCTGTATCTCTATCTCCATCTCCATGTCTTTTACAAGAACTTACATGTTTAGCCTATTTGACGACATTTATTCTACTCCCGCCGGGACCTGGGGCCTGAAGTGACCTTCCCAGGAGCCCTGGCAGCTTATCATTAGGTCAAGGGCATCGGAAACGGAAATCGGGTTTTCTTATAGAGGTGATCGCCATAATATCAATTATTTTTATTTGCTTTATCCATTTATGTAGAATATGCAATTCGTGATACACAATATGTAATATATAATAGAGATAAAATGTATTCAAATGTTTCAAATTATATAATATATAATAGCATGGAGAATATGTTAAAATGTCATCTTTTTTAATCACATTTTTCAACAACAACAAAAAGTCACAGTTTCTGCAGCACTATCCGAGGTACCTGTAACCTGAGCACTTTGTTCTGATTTCCTCCGACTGTCTGTTTACTATTTAATAATTTCCGGTCATATCATTTGCGGGGATCAACGCGCATTTACAAAGTCGGTTCAGTCCCCACCGCTCTGGGTCTGAAGGAGTGAATGGCCGTCTGTGTTGCAGATTTTACCGTTTTATTACCCGCGCTTTGCCGAGCACCCATTGTCATCCACGCGCGCACGCGTGCTCAGCCGTGAAGACGGCGCCCGCACGGGGCGTGGGCGCCGCCGTCGTGTGCGCCGAGGGGTGAAACGCACAACGCAGGCAGCGAGGCAGGGGCTGGATATAGGGGACTGTGGCCACGCTTCGCTTGTGTTTGTTCACTGCGTCACACGGGGTGCTGTGGGCGCTGTGTCTGGCAGCGAACGACGACCACCGCGGTCGGTCATCCGAGGCCCGAGCGCTTGGGTGACGAGCGTTTGCGGGATGCAGGGGGAGAGGCTCTCCGGGGTTGAGCGGGGCGTCCACTCACCCCTGGGCTCGCCCCTCCCCGTCGTCCCTGCGGGGCCGCTCAGGGGACAGTGTTGAAATGCGCGTCTCCACACACAGGTGTTGAAACAGGGTTAATTTGGCGCTGAGTGTATCGGCGTTGAGGGGTTCGCCTTTCAACACGGGAATCCCACTAAGAGAACCGGGTGAAAGCTAAGAGGTGCGCAGGGCAGAGACCGCAGCTCAAATAACGACCCGCCGAGCTGGGCACAGCTGCTGCCGCCCCCCCTCCCCGGCCCGCTGCTCCTGCGTCTCTGACCCGTTGGACCCCACAGCGCCCCCTGGTCCCCAGCGCCGGGAAGGATGAGGCCGCTGGGCTCTGAATGCATTCGTCAGCAACCGGCACAAAAAAACACCGGCTGAAAGTGTTTTGCGTGGTTCCTTAGAGGTGCCAGCAACAGCACACGACAGAAAGAAACAGAGATAATTGGCTTTCATCAAAATTAAAAGCTTTCGGGCCTCAGACGACACTCTCAAGACTGTAGAAAGACACCCAACAGATTGGGAGAAAGTATTTGCAAGGGATCCATCCGACGAGGAGGTGGTGTCCTGTAACTGAGCCATACAAATTTTAAAAAGACACAATGTGTTTTGGAGACTTGGAAGCCTCGTACGTTGCTGGTGGGGTGCGAAGGCTCCTGCCACAGCGGAACACTCGGTGGTGGCTCTTTGTCAGAGGAAAGATAGGATTTTCGCGGGTCCAGAAACGCTGCTGCTCAGGGTCGATGGAGGACGGTTCACAGACGGCTCCAGGCAGGTGGCTGCGAATGACGTTCGCGGCAGCGTTTCGCCCGGCGTCTGAAACAGGGGAGCCGCGCATTCCAGCAAGGGGAGGCAGTTAAGCCGAGTGGGGTCCTCGGCCCCGCAGTGGACTATTACGTGGCCGTGAAGAGCACCAAAGCAGGGAGCATCGCTACAATGAGGATGAGCCTTGAACACGCTCGTTGGGACATGCCGGACACGGAAGGCCACATGTCGAAAGACGATTCACAGGAGATGCTCAGACCAGGCAGATCCCCGGGCACGTGAAGCTGAGCTGCGCTTCCTCAGGACAGAGGAGGCTTCGGGGGACTCTGCTTCGTGGGTACGAGGTCTCCTTTCACGGGGTGAACGGGCTCGACCCAGAGACGGACAATTACTAAACGTGGGATGTGCTGTGATCGCCACCTTGCCGTTGATCGTGATCGGATCGTGTCCTTGGAAACGTGAACTCAGCGGCACGTGAATTTGACTTCGGAAGCGAAAGTGCACACGCAGTACACGTCCCGCCCGTCTGAGCGGTTTCTGAGGTCCAGGCCCTGAGCCCCGACTCCCAGCGATGGCCAGTCCAAAGGGAAGCACCAACCGGCTCCTCGGGGCCGCCCTGAAGCATCGCACGGGGGTCGCCACGGGGTCTCCCAGTCCTCCCCTCGAGCTGGGGGCGGAGACGTTAGCAGACCAGCGGGGTGGGGCAGGGGGAAGGTGCGCTTCTGTGCACGGCTGTTCTCAGCTGCGGGGTCGGCTAAAGTCCTGGGGTGGCAGAGAACGTGCTCGTCCCAAGACCTCGCTTCCCAACTCCTGTAGACCCGGCGTGGCTGGGCGCTCGGGCGAAGGGCAGGGGGCAGGGGAGGGTCCCTGAGGACCTTTGTCACACGACATTGCACAGTGTGACAGCATCCCGCAGGGCACGAGCCGCAGGGCGTGCGTTTCCTCCGGATCGCTCTCGCCTCAGCTCGGAACAAGGGCACCGCTCGGCGTGCGGTTCACTGGTGAGGGGTCTCCTACCCGCGCGCGGTGCTCGGCGCCGCCCGCTCAGTGCTGAGAAGCAGTAACTGGTCCAGCATGAGAAATCGGCGTCCGTGTCGGGTTCCCGCTTAGCGTGAGTGTAGTATTCAGCGTAGGAATAGGCAGCTCTCCGTCCCGCATCGCTTCAGCATAGTCTAGTGTCTACCTCAGCCTGAGTTCTCTGTTAGTTGTGTGTTACTATTCGTTTAGTATCGAGTATTACCAATTAGTTGAGTATTAGTCTAGTGTTCGTATTTACTGTCAGTTTGGGATTAGTCGAGTATTTAGTATTACTAATTATTTCAGTATTACCTTCTGCATCTGTTCGCTGTTAGTTTATTATTTAGTATTACTAATTAGTCTGTTGGTATTTAATGTCATTTTGCGATTAGCATTGGTAATTCGTTCAGCACGAGTATTTACTTAATGTTATTAGCTTAGTAGTCAGTATTAGCAATTAGTTTAGTACTGCTGCAGGATTGAGGTCAGTTTTTAGTGTTGGTAATTCGTTTGCTGTTCGTCCAGCATTGGTATTAATTTAGTATTCATTCGGTAGTGGTTTGGAAGTGGTATTAGCTTATTGTTTAGTGTTAGTACCAGTCTCTTGGTATTTAGTGTCACTTTGGGGTTAGTTTAGTGTTGGTAATTAGTCCAGTGCTAGTATTTAAGTTAGTTTAGTATTCAGTATTAGCGGTTAGTTCAGTATCGAGGTAGCATTAGTACAGTTGACGCCAGTTTTTAGTGCTGGTGGTCCATTCGCTGTTCGTGCGGTGTCAGCGTTAACTCAGTGTTCGTTGGGTCTTACGCTGGCTTCAGTGGTAACTGAGCCTTGGCATCGGCGGTGAGGTTAGCCGGCTTCGGCACCGTGTGGCCTCAGTGCTCAGTGCTGATGTTACCACGTGTGAGGTTCCCGCAACCTCTCGAAGCTGGTTCTCGAATGGTGCCCCGTGCACGTCCCTGTGACCCCAACCGGGCCTCTGGCCTGGGTCGGCCTCGGTGGCTGAGGACCGGGACCTCCGGGCTGGAAGGCGAGACGTGCGCCGTGGCGGCCCGGGCTTCGGGTGGCACGCGGCATGTCGTGCGGGGTCAGGGCCGCGGTGACCAGCGGCAGGGGCTGCCGGCGACTCGGGAATCCCAGCCCTGCGGCCGGGGCGGGGTGTCCACCTCTCCGTGAGATCCTTCGCTTTGCGGGGGGTGTTAGTGCTCGGCCAGGGGTGAGGCGAGGTTCAACACGACCCTCACCTCCCGCACTCGCCTGTCCGGCTCTTCATTTTCGTCCCGTGAGTCTTGGCCTTCTGCGGGACATGCAGGCATGACCGTGAGTGTCACACGTACACGTCCGTGTGCAACAGGCTCCTCCGTCCTCCAAACGGGGCCTCCCTCCTTCGGTCAGCAGGTCGCTGCCCCGCCGGTGGCAGCCACGCTCTAACACAGGACGCCGATCTCCAGCCCCCGTGTGGCCACGGAACGTTTGCGGCACCCGAGGGAGCCGGTTCCCGGTGCGAAGCCCGGTTTCGGCCCACGGCCGTCCCTGCGGTCCTCACCACGCTTTGGGTGTGAACCCCCCTTCTCCAGCTGCGCCCACACTCCGTTCAGTCGCTTGCCGTGAGGCACGCTGCTCCCCATGAGGGGTCGTGACCCGCAGTGTGTCCCCTGCCCGACAGAGCCTGACTCTGCGCCTCGGCCGAGGGCTGGCTGGCCTCTCTTTTCCAAGCCTCTGTGCCGAGGCCTTTTTCACGGTCACTGTCCGGCATTGGCACTCTCTCTTCTCAAGCAGAGACTTGCGACACGGCGCCCACCCCTGGGGACAGCGCGCCGAGCGGCTGGACAGGCTCTCACGCCACCACGCTCTCGGTCGACACGCGGGATGTCTACACACACTGCTCACCTCACAGAACGAGCCGGCGCCCTCCGGCCTGACGCCCCTTCCTGGGACACCCCTGCCTCTGCCGCCTCAGCGGACCCAACAGAACCCAACTCGAGAATGTGTGCGCTTGACCCCGTCGGCTCTGTCTGACTCTCTGTGCTGCCGTTATGCCCGGCCGGCTGTCCTTTGTCCTCGTCTCTCTGTTACTGACCCACCGATAAGGACTGAGGACGTATCTGGTGATTGTCTCTCTGCCAGCAAGTCTTGTGACCTTTGCACGTGCTTTGTGACTTCACGTCACATCTGAGGGGGGCCGTCCAGGTCTCCCTGGGACAGACGAGAGCCTCCGCCCACCTGTCCACTGCCCCTTCCTCCCTTTACCGGCATTCGTGGGAGCACGTGTTCGTGGAGCTGAGCTTGGGCGTCTGAGCCCCGCGGGTGGACGCGCCGTGCCTGCTGTGCAGAGGGGGGCCGTGTGCGGGGCAGAGCCGGCTCGGCCGCTTTGAATGAGACACGACAGCGGGGTGAGCCTGCATCTGTCGGAAGGGCCCCCTCACGGGGCGTCCAGGGCTCGTGTCCACATTTTGGGGGGGAGGGGCAGCACGATTAGCATTTTGTGAGTTCTCATTTGCATTCTACTTGCGAACGACGTCCCGGGGTCAAGGGCCACGTTTCCAGGGCGAGGTCTGCGGTAATTAAATGGCACACGCGGAGCGGGCATCTGGCTGCAATTGACTCGAAGCTGCACCAGGCTCACTGCAATTGACCCGGGAATGCGGGCGCTTGTGGGAGTTCGGGGCGGGGCGGGGGGGCAGCCAGCTCTTCCAGAACACGTGTGCACGTCTCAGTCCTGTGGGGGGAAGTCCGGCCGCTCTCGGGGCGTCAGTGGGACTCTGCGACTCAGCCGTCTCTCAGGAGAGGACCAAAGATCCCGAAGTCACGCCTGCCCGAGGGTCAGGGACCCATGCACCTCACCTGCGGGCACGTCCCGTTGGGTCTGCCGGAAGGGAGGCAGGCTCTGAGCAGCGGGACTGTGGGTGAGGGGGTTTGGGGACCACACCCTAAGTGACAGAAGGAAGTGGCGTCAGCCTGTGGCTCGGTCATTACAGAGACCCCACTGGAATGGCTCCTTAGAGTCCCCGTCGATGTTCTGGAAATGCAGGAATATACCACCTGATGGGGCACCTTTCCCCACCATCCCACAGCCTCGGGGTTTGCCCCAAACTCCACGCACCAGCCCCCCGACCCCATCTGGCTTCCAAGTTTTCCTGGGTCCTGTGGTGGCTCAAAGCCTATTGGCCTTGAGCACGGTGGCTGGTGAGACTAAGCACCCCGTCTCCTGTCATCATCCATGTTGTCATGGGCTCAGTTGTTTTTTTTTTTGCTAATTCACCCACAGATCCTTAATATTTATGGGTCCGTATAAAGCAACATGCTTCTTGCCTGTAAGGGGAACGCGGGGTTCACGTCGCGGAAGGCTCGGGGCTGAGCTCCGTGTGCAGACGAGTGTTTCGCTGTGATCCGAGCACGTGTGTTTTCTGAGATATGCGAAGCGAGCGTTTGAAACACTGCTGAGCTCTTACTGCTCAGCAGTTAATCAGGGCATTTACGATCAGCGCTCCAGGCTGGAAGACGCGATGCCGTGCCGTAAATGACGGCGGGCCTGATGAAACAGTGAGACGCAGGCGCGCGTCTAACCCCTCGGTGACGCCGGTCACGAGGAGCCCGCCACACACCGAGAGCGCTCGTCGCTGCGATGTGACAAGCCTGCCACGAGGAATGCAAAGCAGTACTGGATGGGACTGGTAACACAGTAACCAAAATGTATCCACTCGACACCCAAGGCAAACCACAGCACGCCATCCAGACGGCCGCGGTGCAGTTCCTCAGCACGTGGGGCTCCCTGTCGCCGAGTGAAGACGCACTCTGTGCTTTTGCAGGAAGATGCTTTTCCCTCGAAACCCGGCTCCGTGGCTGGTGCTGGGGTCCTCGCAGCGCTGGGCGGAGGGGGCAGTCGCTATGAACACAACCCGTGGCCCTCCGTGGCCTCTGCTGACACTTGTGCTAAAGCCAGAGATAAAGACGTTAATTTTGCGGCTTTAAGGGGTGACGCGGCTGGTGGTGGCACTGTTGGCGTCATCGGTCCGGACCCTGCAGTGTCCTGTGGTGGGCACCGTGTTAGGGTCCTGACTCTGCTGTCACAGACCGGGCGGCTCGAACCACAGGGCTGCATCCATTGCCGGTGCTAAAGACCAACAGCATGACATCAAGTGTCCCCGGGCCTCGCTCCCTCTGGAAGCTGCAGGGGAGGGTCCTCCCTGCCTCTCTCAGCATCTGGGGGCCCAGGTGTTCCTGGGCTGGTGGCCACGTCCCTCCCACCTCTGCTCTGTCTCCACGTGGCTTCTCCTCTGTGTCTGTGTCTCTCCTCTTCTGTCCCTTATACAGACACTGTCACTGGGGCTAGGGTCACCTGCTCCAGGAGGGCGCACCTCAGACCCTAAACTAATCCCGTCTGCAGAGACTCTGTCTCCAGAGGAGGCTCCATGCACAGGGACCAGGGGTTTGAACACGGGCATACACTTTGGGGGGGCACCCGTTACAGTGACATTCGTGTGCCCCTCACCCTCAGATCACGCACTTGGCAGTGTGACCTGTGTGGCCCGAGGATGTCGGTGGACGTGACGCAGACAGAAGCTTGAAATTGGCTTTTTTGTCCTTGGGCTTCTGCTTCGTGTCTCTGCATCGACGTGAGAAGAAGCCGCCCCAGGGAGCAGCCGCCCCTCAGCCTGGGGCGCAGAGGGGACGTGGAGCAGAGCCGGTGACCAGGTGCATCGTGACGTGGGGAGCGTGGCAGGCACCCAAGCCGGCTGCCCCTGGGGCCTGGACTCCGCGCCTCTGAGTCCCGCCCAGGCCCCCGGGCCGCCCACCGGCAGACCTGTGGGAGGCAAGTGTGGTCTCCGCCCCGCGTCTTGGGGTCATTCACCACGCAACAGTGTGACTGTCACAGGGGTGACACACGGTACTGCACCCTGGATCTGGGGGCGACAACAGGTCCTAGGGGTTCGTCGTTCTGCTTCCCCTGTGCCGTCTGAGCCGAGACTTGGGGGCCACTCCACGTCCCCCAGAGGCATCTGTCATCGCACAGTGCAGGGGGCCGACTGGTGTCCCCATTCACGTGCGGAAGCTGTTGAGGACACTCGGCACACTGCCCGGTGCTCAGTGACACGCACGGTCCCCAGGCCACGCCCAGCAGGGGACGAAGGCAGCGAGGGGGACCTCACAGGACGACCCGTGGGGACGCTGGGCCCCGCACGGTGACGCGGACGCGCTCGGGGCACCCGCGCGTGGCACTGGGCAGGAGGAGGGCTCCAGGGGCCTGGGAGAGAGAGACAGCGACACCAGCCAGCAGAGCAGGACAAGGGAAAACGCCAAATCTCAGTCCAAAGCGGTGTCCTCGCTGCCACCATGCACCCGAGCAGCGGGGGCAGCCGGGGCCGGAGGGACGAAGCCGACCCCTGGAGTCCCCGTCCGGGGGGAGGGGCAGCGAGACGCCCACGGGACTCGCACTGGTTGCCTGGGGGTGGGGGCAGCACGCAGGGCCCCACACGACGCCGAGGGACGTCGTGCTGCCTGGTTTGCCGCAAGGCGGGCGCCACGACGTGACAGACGTTCCGCCGGGGACGAGCTCGAACTCCCCGCTCCGTCGGGCGATCGCCCGCCCAGGCGCCCTCGTCAGCACCGGGGGGGGTCCAAGGACAGACACACAGACTCGCTCCGGATGTGTTGTGCAAGGAGGATTTTTAACGACCCGAGGGCCGACGGCGTGAGCGGCGGCATGGTCACGGTGTTTCAGGCCCAAGGGAGCGTTAGCGCTCCGCGGTCGGGCCTGAAAACGCAGCTCTGAAAAGCCCTGGTTCTTCGCGTGCTGCTGAAGACCCGTTTACACTGCAGACGCGATGGCTCTGTGCTCTCGACAGCCGTGCACCCGATGGCCCGGGCGTTGACGTGAGAGGAACGCGGAGCCGTTGAGGAGGCCCCCGACATGAGAGATCAGAGGGACAATTGGAGGGAGCCGCGGAGCAGCCTTCCCGCAACGGGGCAGCGGGAAAGACGGATGTAATTGCAAATAAGGAATTTATGAGGCGCGGTCCGGAGGCTCATTCCTGCAGCAGGCGCAAGCATGGGCCGCCCCCGGGAGCCCCGCTCGGCGTCTGTGCCGAAGCGGCTGGCTTCGTCTTTGTCCCCGTTCACTGTGACGCCTCTGCTGCCTCCGTCTGTGTGTGGGGACCCGTGGCTGCTCCGTGGGGGGGCAGAGGAGGACTTGGGGAGCGTCATCTCCCTCCCCACAGGGCCCCACATGGCTTTACGTGTCAAGGGTCACCTGTGGCGGGCACAGCCGATGCTTCTCCACCTGCGAACCGGGACCCTCCACTGGTCTCCAGCGCAGAATGTCACAGCCCCGGTGAGACAGCATTTCCTGGCCTTGACCCGAGCCCGGCTCATGGCTGCAATTGCAGCCCAGGTCACGTGGCCACCGACACATGTAGCCAAAGCCTTTTCGGTGTAGAACCTGGAGCTGAGCGAGGGAAAACCAGCTGGGGGGGGGTCCCATGATATCAGCACAGCATTATGGGTGCTGTGAGTCCTTATGGAGATGTTTGGGGTGGGGAGAAAAGGCAGAGGTAAGATCAGGACGGGTTCAGACAACTTAAATTGGTCTCCAAGATGCAAATGGAAGGGAATCTTAAGATTCTTGGAAGGGGCACAGAGGTCTAAAGAAGTTTAGTGAGAACATAGAGCACACACCTCCAAAAATTTTGATCGTCCCCCAAACGGTATGTGGTATGTCCAGCTTATACAAATCTTCACAAAATTAAAACTTAGATTCATTTTCTGAAAAAGAAAACCGAGACCTCGCTCACGTATCAGGCATATTTATAATTTAAAAAGCCATCTGCGTGTTTGCATATAACATTCTAAACAAGAACCACGTGTTCATAACAAACGTAAAGCAAGACCTAATTCCTGCAAAACAGGAAACCCCTTTATTAAAAAAAAAAGTTTGCATGGAAAGTTTGTGTGTGGATGTATTTTTACATGCTTCCCCAAATAATTAATATATATTATATATATTCCATATATATAATATATATATTTGTATTTTACCATATCAGAGAAAGTTACAGGCGTGACAATGCGGGACACTAATTTTCTCTCCTCTGAAAGCTTCTGGCCAAATGCAGATGTGCCCATGGGACCGAGTCGCCAGTCAGTCCACTCACGCTGACGATGTGGGCCATTTTCCTTCCTCTAATAGCACTGACACTGTCGATTGATGGTATTAGCTATATTAAAACTCCAAAACGCCTTTTGAAAGTAGAATCGTTGGCAAGTTTTCAGAAACTTTGGAACGTTAAGAGAAAGAATCACCCATACTGAACATTTGGTAAAATTTGATTGTCTGTGATGAATAAAACCATCTTTAGTTCCCCCGGGAAATCTCTCGGAATCGCCTGCTAGTTTCTGGCTACGAGTGACAGATCCCAGCCGCGGAATTAAAGGGGCGGTCCTGGCTTTGGGATTCAGTTTCTTCTGGGAACTGGTGCGCAGGAAATCTCTGAACCATCCCCGAAGAGCTGATTGACCCGTGTGCTGAGAGTTCCTTTCCACGTGATGTAAAGTTACCGGCCCTATGAAGAAAGACGAAAATGGGACCAGGAAGACATTTTAAATGATGACAATTATGTCTGTCCATCACAAAGCATGAGGAAATTAGAAAACCCTCAAAGATGGCGGGGGGAGGGGGAGCTGAAATCAATTCCTGCTTTTATCCTGCCCCCGCTCCCATCCGAACTACAACGCACAGAGCTTGAGGGCTTTCCACAGTCACATGGAATACAATCCAATTAGGGTCAATTTGATCTCTCATTTGCGGTTCACTGCCGTGTTCCTGCGAGCAGATTTGGGAATCCAGACGGCGTGCACGAATTAGCTGAAATTACCTCGTATTTTGAGTAAGCACTTAAGCGGCCACTCCTTCCAGCGAGCTTAAGGCTTACAGAAGTGGACAGGGCTGAGGGGGGCTCCAGGAGGGGCAGCGAGCGAGCGACGTGCAGACACCGAGCACTGATGCTCCGCCGAGGGGGTTGGGACGCCGGCTCAGCGGCTCACCCAGGAGGGCCACGGGGCTGCACGGGGGCTCGCCCAGCACCCTCTGGCGGCCTCCGACTTGGGGAGCGAAGAGGTTTACCTTCCCGTCATCTCTCCACGTCCCTCTTCTCTCTCCTGCCCAGGTCCTCTGCCCTTCTGCCCTCGTCAGGCTGCTCAAGGACCTGTCCAGAGCTCTGCGAGGAGGCTGAAGACTTCTGTTCAAGTCCGCAGATGCATACTGTCATCCGTCCATCCATGCATTTACCCATCTACCCGCCCATCCACACATACATCCTCTACCTACCCACCCATCCATCGATTCATCCATCCACCCACCCACCATCCATCGTTATCCATCCATCCATCCATCCATCCATCCATCTGTCAGCCAGCCATCCATCCATCATCCCCCCAACATCTATCCATCCATCCCTCATGTACCCATTTATTCATCATCCATCCACCCACTCGCCCATCCATGCACCATTTATCCTTTCACACATCCCCCATCATCCATCCCACCCAACCTTTGCTCACTGAGAGGTGAAAGCAACAGCTTCGTCTTCCTGATGCTGAGCTCGACGTCCATTCCAGAGGGGGATGGGCGTCGTGATGCAGAGGCACGCAGGTGACGTACATGACCTCAAAGAGGGCTCGGGGCACAGAGACATGATGGGAAAGAGAAAAGCGTTAGGCGTCCGGCTTGGGCAACTACAAGGGAAATTTACCCAGTGATGGCGACATCGTGCGTGTGATCCGGGCACCCCCGAGACCTTGCTGGCTTTCGTCGTCGTTTGAAGAAACAGGGTCTCAGGACGCAGAGAAACGACTTCTACATGGAGTCCTGCGTCATAACCACTGGTAAGCAGAGAACTTCCCGTGGGCGTCCGCGATGCCACCCCTGTCACAGGGCCATCCTGGCAATTCCGCACTTAAAAGGAGCCTGGGGGGGAACCTCTCGCGCATCTGGAAGAGTCGTCCACCAGCTTCATGCGGAAGGAACCTCCTCGGTGCACGCTGAGCACTCTGCCGCTCGAGATTCAGCCGCAGGCCCTGCAGGAAGGGGCAGCGGTTGGCTTCTCCAGCGAGCGGGTCCCTCTGCAGGGGAGGCAGCACCTGCCCTTCACCCTTGGCTTTTCCCTTTGGACAGATGGATGGATGGACGGATGGACGGATGGGCAGATGCATGGATGGATGGGTGGATGGGTGGATGGAGGATGGGTGAATGGATGGGTGGATGGGTGAATGGGTGGATGGATGATGGATGGATGGATGGGTGGACGGATGGATGGATGGATGGGATGGATGGGTGGATGGATGGATGGATGGATGGGTGGATGGATGGATGGATGGATGGATGGATGAGGGTGGATGGATGGGTGAATGGGTGGAATGGATGGGTGAATGGATGGGTGGATGGGTGAATGGGTGGATGGGTGGGTGGATGGATGGGTGGATGGGTGGATGGATTGATGCATGGATGGACAGACAGATGGGTGGATGAGTGGATGGCTGGGTGGATGAGTGGCCAGGTGAGGGAGAGGGTGGATGGACGGGCGGATGGCAGGGTGCAGTGTGGCTGGATGCACAGAGCAGGCAAGTCTGCCTCGCAGGGGGGATGTGGGGTGTCTTCAGGGCAGAACAGTCGGCATTATGGGCACCTTTCTTTCTCCAGAGAAGGGCTTCAGTGTTACTCGTTCCCTTTTGTCAGTGAGGACAGCGTGGAGATTTCCGTTGGAGGTGTGTGTGCGGCTCGGCTCACGCTGCCGTTTGCCCAGGGGGCCCGTGCGGTGGTCGTCACACAGGTCCAGTCTCTCTTCTCGCCGCTGACGTGCTTGGCCGTCAGCCCACGATGTCGTCCTCCTCTCCCGAGGGGACAGCCGCATCCCTCGTGACAGCTCAGGGCTGCTGGCCGGCTCCCGTCCGTCCCCGCGGATCCTCGTGTTCCTGCCCGCAGCCATGCGTCTCCCGAAGCCGCCGAGCTTCAGCGTCCCTCTGCGCGCGATTCTGATCTCTCCTGCTCTGACACCCCCTGTCCGGAGCCTGCGCACTGGCTCCCCTCGGAGCCGTTAATGAAACCGCCGCGGCTGCCCGGGTCCGCGACGGGGGTGCCGGCCCTGCTCAGCGCGGCGCCCGAGCTGACACCGCGTCACTAACGATCAGTCCGCTGTCCTCCAGCCTGCGGACGGGCGCTGGATAATGACCCCGGCTCCGCACGCGTGTGCCGCGTCTTGATGAGACGCGCCTGTCAGGCTGAGTCGGGTTCTGGCCAGCGGGGCTCGTCACACCCCACCCCCCTCCGGGTTTTCTCAGGGGGAAATCAGCTCATTTGCTTGACAGGACTCAGGGAGAAAATCCCAAATATGCGGTTTAGCATTTAGTAACTCGTTTAACCACCGGCCCTATCCGATAACTGACTGTGGCCGGATTCCAATGACCGTTTAATTCTTCTGTTTGAACGGTAAATGGCCCTAGTGATTTGGGCGACGTAACAGGCTGAGGCAGGTGCAGCCCGTGGCGGGCGCAGGGGTATCTGCCGCCCTCTGTCCCGGCGGCCGCACCCGGCTTCTGCTGCTGAATGCAGCGTGTCCTCTGCGGGGAGCCCTGGGTGGCTGGACTTGGGGACAGCGGCCCTTCCCGCCCAGCACTGAGGGGGCGGACACCGAAGTTTGGGAAACAGAAGCCAAACGAGAGGCGTCCGCCCTGGAGAAGCCGGCCGTGGCCTTCGGCAGGGAGTTGGGGACGCGTCCAACGCCCTGATCCTCAGGCATTCTCCCCACGGCGCCCGGCGCAGCAGGAGGCGACCAGCAGTGACAGCGTGGAAATGATCGTGAGAAACAGGGAAAGAGGCCGCTTTGGAGAAAGATCCGCAGCTGTCTGCTCCCCTCGGGGACGAGGACTCATCGGCAGGCGGGGTGGAGATCAGGCCAGAGTGGCGGGCCGCGCCTAACCAGTGGATGGTTCAAGTAGATGAAAAAGGAGACGTTAAAGACACTTGTCTCTCACCCGCTGCCTCTTCTCGGCCTCTCTCTCCCGCCTCTCTCTCCATCTCTGTCTGTCTCTCTCTCTCTGTCTGTGTCTGTCTCTGTCTCTCTCTCTCTCACCCTCTCTCTCTCCTGAAAAGATATTTTATTCAGACGTACGCAAGCCTTCCCGCCTCCCGAGCACGTGGAGGGGAAATGGAGCCGTGGGCGATGGATTCTTGTGCCCAGAACGTTTCCATCACAGTGCTGGGCCCCCTGCTCAGCTCCGCGCGTGGCCCACGACGCCATGGGGACTGTCACCTGCACGCCGTGTCCCAGAGCCCCACACGCATGCAGGGACATGCCAGCGACACGCCGGCAACGCTTCCCTCCAGGCCTCCTGCTTCTCTGTTCCCGCCACGGCCCAATAAAATGCTGCTGGAACACTCATTTCCTGAAAACGCCAGCACCTCCACCACCCCAGTGCAGGTCGGGGTTCGAGGAAAAGCTTTTTATCCTTCCTTGAAGACGCGGGAGACAGACATGGCTAGTGAGGAGAGGCCACATTTCTCAGGCTGTCTACAGAAAATAAGCACTTTGCACACGCAAACTTTCCTTTCTCCGTAATTTATTTTCGGGGCTGGGGCGGGCGGGAGTGGGGTGGGGGAGGAGGCTATTGTTTTGGTCTCGTTGTTCGCCGAATTAAGACTATATGTATTCAAGCCTCAGGTGATTCCAGTGTAACCTTAATTAACTTTAACACACGCTCTAAATATTAGGGTTCTTCACGGTGCTGGGAAATTCTGTTTTCACTTTTGTTCCTTAAACAATGCATGCTGTCGGCAATGCTGCAATTTGGACTCAATTAGTTAAAAATAGCCTGGGAACATCTGAATTAAATGTAAAATAGCGCTTGTCACGGCCTCTTCCCGTGCTGCTCAGGGTAGCCTCGCACTGATGGTTGTAGGTTTTTTCTGCCCCCCAAATAGAGTAGAAGAATCATTGGGTGGTTAATAAAAACGGTGTCAAAAAGTGAATTCCAGGATGAAAATGAAGATAATTTGCTGGTTTTGGTTTAATTTTAGAAACCCAAGGGACAGACGAGGAGCACACAGCTGCCGGAGGCGTTTCTTGTCAGAGGTGATTTATGTGTGTGAATGTGTGTGCTTATAAGTGTGTGTGTCTGAGAGTGAGTGTGCGTGTCAGTGGGGGGGTGAGCGTGCATTTACGATGTGTGTGAGCATGGCTGCACAGGGGTGTGAACACGTGTGTCTCTGCAGTGCCGTGAACATGAATTCATGTGAGTGCATGTGAGCATATGTGCGTGTGAGTGTGTGAGCATGTATGTCTCTGCATGTGAACATGCATGTGTGTGAATGTGTGTCTGTGGGGAACATGTGTGTGCATGTGTGTCTCTGTGTGTCTGTGTGGGGTGAACATGTGTGTGTGAGTGTGTGTCTGTGTAGGTGTGAACTTGTGTGTGCGCGCATATGTGTGGGGTGTGAATGTGTGTGTGTGTGAGCATGTGTCTGGGCGGGGTGGACATGTGTGTGAGTGTGTGTTAGTGCAGAGTGTGAACATGTGTGTGTGTGCGTTTCATGTGTGGTGTGAACACGTGTGTATGAGCATTTGTGTATGTGTGGTTGTGAGCATGTGTGTGAGCATGTGTGTCTGTGTGAGTGCATGTCACATGTGTGGGGTGAAAATGTGTCTGTGAGCACGTGTGTCATGTGTGGGGGTGAACATGCATGTGTGTGACTGTGTCTCTGTGGTTGTGAACACGTGTGTGTGAGCGCGTGTGTCTGTGTGGGGTGAATGCGTGGGTGTGCGCGTGTTTGTGCGTGTGCATGTGTGTGTTGGGGGACGAAGGGGAACTGGCCACACGGACCTCGCAGCCTGTGCCCAGCTACGGGTCTCCCCGGAGTGCGGCTGCTGCAGGTGCTTCTTCTCCGGGGCGAAGGCAGGTCGCCCGTGAGCTGTGCAGCGTCGGCTTCCGGGGAGAGGCGAGGGCCGGGCTTGGAGGCGAAGGGAACGGAGCCCTTTCTCGTGGACGTCATCTGACGGCCGGGGCATGCGTGCGATCAGGGCATGCGGAGGGACGCATGGCGACGTCACACACAGCGCAGAGGACACGCGGCCGTCCCCAGCGCCACGGCTGGAGGTTGACATCGCGCGGCTGCCGTCACCGGGAGCCTGTGTACCGCCGCGGCCGAGCTGCGTCCCTGCACGCAGCGGAGCCCAGGCTCGTCACTGGGCAGGGACTCCGTCCCTTGTACGTCGCGTCCCCGACCGCTCGTCCCGACAATGTCTCCCAACGCTTCCTGCTCGGGGTGTTGACGAAACTGTTGCCACCCGAAATGACATCGTTCTGGGGCCGAAGGAGCGTGCCAAGGTGTTCCCGGGCGTGACCGCGACGGCTGAGGTCGTCGGCGCGGGCTTCTGGTACAGTCCCAGTGGGGGCGACGGGCTGTTGGCTGGACCCTGGCTTCGGAGCGTCTGCGTGCTGAAGGGTCGAGGGGTACGGGGTGTGACAGGAGAGGCAGCCGCGCACCTGCGGGACGGGACCCCTGCGGCTGGGGACGGCGTCCGGCTCGCGGTCACTGGCGGGGAGTGGAGCTCACGCAGCGCAGTGCTGAGGACACTCGGGTCAGGTCACGGTGGATCCGCTTTGAAGGTCACCGCGGCCGCGCTGGGTGACCGCCCCTCCTGGGTGACCGAGCGGGTCGCTGCGGTCCAGCGTGGACGGGCAAACGTGCCCATGTGATGCAGAGCAAAGACGATCAGGAAAACCCGGGCCACGTCAACAACTGGGTGAGAAGCCTGAAGCCGAACGTCCCAGCGGACGCCGAGGGCTGCCATTCAGCAGGCTGACAGTGCAGCTGCCAGACGCCGCAGTCCTGCGCGTCCAGCTGCCCAGGCGCGGCTGGGGCACATGGCCAGCTCCGGCTGCCGCTCAGCCGAAGCGTCAGCCCTGCGCACTGCGCCGTGGCCTGCGCCGGGCGGTCTGCGCGTGGCCACCTTCCGCTTGGGTTTCCCGGGGGGTCGCACCTGGTCATCTTGAGCGGCGGGGCGGGGGGGAGGCGCACCGGCGGGGCCCCGGCTGTCCGAGCAGGCGCCGTGCGGGGGAGTGTTGTAGGCGGGGCCTCCCAGCGCCGCGGACACGGCCTCCCTGCGTTCCCGTCACCCTTCCCAGGCAGTGACCACGCGACACGGCCTGCGGCCACTTTGGCTCTGTGTTTATTCTGAAGATGCCAATTCGCCTATCTCCTCTGCCAAATGTCAACCGAGAGGACATCCAGGTGAACGGCGGACAAGCGCTGAGTCGGGCACCGAGTCGTCAGGGACGGATGAGCGCACGGCTCACACGGACGAGCACCGGACACGCGCACGGGCGCGCACAGCACACACGCCTCACGGCAGAGAGGAGCCTCCGTGCCCACGCTGGGGCACAGCTGTCAGTCTGCAGTGACCCAGCCCTCTCTCCCGTCTTCACGGTTGTCCCAAAGCTGCAGCCCTCCAGCGACGCCCGATCCCACGGGGCTTAACACCGGAGCCACGGCCTGAGGTAGCGTGAGTTTCTTCACTGCGAACACGTGGGAAATCGCGCGACACTGTTTTATTAGATTCCTATGTTCTCTCTTCCCGCTGTACCCCGCACCCCCTCCCGGTGTGTCTGTGGTTAGGGGGCGATTTCACGACGGTTTTTGGAAACGCGCCCTGGCAATCCCGCCGACGGTTCTGTCTGTCAGAGCAGAACGGCCCCCGGCGGTTCTGTGAATGAGTCTTCACGCAGCGTGAGCGTCTCATCACGCACAAAAGACGCGCAACGTGGGGGCGGCCTGCTACTCCACACAGTGCAATTAGGAAAGAGACGGGTGTTTTAAAGCCCCTGTGGGGCTGATGGCTCAGGCGTGTCGCCGCTGTGAGCTTCAAAGGAAAACATTTCGCTGTCTCTGGCGAGAAGCTCCGCGGCTCGGTGGAGCGGCACACGCAGCCACCGTCCCCGCTCCTCGGAGCGGAAGCGTGAAGCAGCAAGGACGGGGATTACAGTAACAGCGCAGGCGGCTGCTGCCTGCTTTCTCGTCCTGCTTTTCCTGACTAAGCAGGGATCAGGGGCCACCAGGGACCAGGAGCTGCGCCGGCGGGGTCGGTGACGGCGCAGGCGCCCGGAAGGTCGTTCACCGTCAGCTCGAGCTCAGCGGGCCGTGGGGCCGAGGCTCCGTGCACCAGCCGAGGATGCGCATGCGCGCAGGACCAGGTCCCCGCACGTGCCTCTTGGGACGTCCTTTTTCTTACTTTTCAGCAAAGAGGAGAGGAGACTCGGGTGACGAGAGCAGTTGCCGGCAGGCAGATGGCATGGACGAGGGCCACACACGCAGATACACCTGCCTCTGGGGAGGGGTGGGGTTGGCAAGGCTGCCTCTCAAGCCTGAGTTCTCGGCTGTCTCTTGGGCCAGTGGTTCCGCAGTGGGGTTCAGGGGCGCTTTGAAGGATGTGTCATTGTGCACGAGTGACAGTCAGCATGGGCGTGTCTGTGGGCTGGGGCAGAAGTGGGGGACGAGGCTGCTTTTGGGGTCTGTCTCTGGCCGTGTTCTCCCTGGCACCCTGTACCCTAGGAGCCTGCTTCCACCCAGGCTAGTGATACCAAGGAGCCACTGATCAAGAAGTTTATCAAAACCCTTCCCTTTGTTCAAAAGGAACATCGATGCGTTCCTTTGATGTTTGCACTTTCTGATAAAACGCTGCAAAAGACGATAAAACGGTTTGTTTCCCAACACCCCCTGATACGAGATGCTTCACAACTGTAATGATCATTTTCACAGACCCCAGCAGAGAGCGCAACTCAGACCTGTAATTTTTTAAAAAAACTTTCCAGTCAAGTACGATTTCTGCTTAGATCTCTGTCTGGCGTTCAGCTCGCTGCTGGTGCCTGGGCCGAGAGTTATCACCTGGGGTGTCTCAGCCCCGTCGGCCGCGGCCAGTCCACATCCACAGTCACAAGACGGCATCACTGTCGTTTGTCCCGTTTTGAAACGTTCTGCGCTGTCGCTTCAGCCTGTGCGCACCAGTTTCGCAAATGTGAACATAAACGTTTAGGCCCCTGTGCTAAGCCGAGGCCACCAGAAGATGACGAGGTCATTAGCCGGTTACACAATCCCCGTGGCATTGCTCACATCATTTAAAGTCACGTCGCGTCACGAGTGAGCCTGTCCCTGCTTTCCGGCGGGGCTTCTCCGGTTGTGAATACGTGTTATTCTTCCCGTCTCCGTCGCCGGTAAACAAAGCCGAATGAGGTGAGAGAAAGGGAGATTTCTCTCGCTCCATCGAGGCCACACTCCTGGCGCCTTAATTGATGAAGAAACTGGGTCGCTGAGTTGCCTCGTAGACTTTTTTACATAATAGGTTCGCTTTTAATGGCTCCTTAAAAACAATTTCTAAAAAATCGGGTAATTGCCGAATGGAGTGCCCTAGCTCTCTCTCTCCTTTTTTTCCCCAATGTGCTGATTTTTTTTTTTCAAAGTCTGACCTACTCTCCTTTCCTTGACGTCTTTCTGTGATGGGAAGAGAAATATTTTTTGAGGGGGTTTGGATCGCCCAGTTGTGTCAGTCCACATATCGTTAACGAGACATAATTGATGTTCGTGGATATTAAAGAACCCGGTTGGATTTTTTTTAGTGGTGAAGCTCTCTGGGAGCCCCTGTCCATCGTCTGCCAGGCTGGGGGCCTTAGAGTGCCAGCTGGGGGGGCAGTGACGTTCAGCTGTTATTCTGCAAGGGACAGGCCTGGGCCACGTTGTCTGGCTGGGGAGACGGGGCTGCAGCTGTTTCCTTAGTGACGTGTGGGCAGTGTACGAGTGTCCTGGGATGGACATAATGAAGTGTCCCTGCACTTAAGATCACAGACATTTATCCTCCCCTGGTCCTGGGGACCAGAAGTGTGACATCAGGTGTCCCAGGACCTCCCTCCGGAGGCCCCAGAGGAAGGTCCTTCCTGCCTCTCCCAGCTTCTGGGAGCCCCAGGCGTCCCTGGGCTGGGGCGATGGACAGCTTAGTGGCAGCCAGCAAAACACATGTGACGCTTGGACAGGATGGTCACTGCGTGTCACAAAGACGTGTGATATCGCCTGCGTCGGGGCACGGGTGACCTCAAGGCCACCAGAAACCGCGCAGTGCGGCCGCGGCCGAGCTGGGCGTCTGGGGTTTGCGATCCTGTCTTTCCCACGTAGGCGCTGCGTGGCACAGGGTGTGGCTGCCGTGGAGCCTGGCTGCACCTTTGCACCAGCGACCGTGCCAAAAGTGTCACGAAACCCGATTAGTGATAAACACACAACGAAACGCGGAGCTCCTTGTGGCGGGGAGAGCGGCTCATTCGCTCCGAGGCCGCGTCTGCCGCAGGGACCAGGCGTCGCACTTCCCCAAGCTTGGCGTTGTCTCCGCCTCTGCGCATGCGTCACCAGGGTCCCGGTGATCCGCGTTGTCTCTGCTGCTGCGCATGCGTCGCCATGGTCCCTGGCTCGCTCCGCCCTTGACAGGTCACCACCCAAGTCGCATCCCTCCCTGTGGCGCCTCGACATCAAAACGATGAGAAGAAGATGCCGTTTATACGAAGGACACGTGCGGAGCCATCTGATGGCTTAATGAGGCTCATGCTCCTTTATCTGTTTTCCTACTTTGTTAGACATCCCAGATTCCGTTATTTTTATTTTCTATTGTTCTTTTTCTAAAAAAAAAAAAAAAAAAAATCTCAGCTCCTTTTGCAAATGGAGGAATGAACAGTACGTTCCGTAAAGGGTGAAATAAAGGAAATTTCCGTCAGAGCAAGAGCTTTTTATTTGCCCGTGGGCGGGACTCAGACGAAACCCGGGTGTCGTAGGTGACAGATTTTCCCACTCTCCACGAGCCGTGGGAGGGGGAAGAGAGAGACGGAGATGAATGGATAGATGATAGGCGGGTAGATGAGGACAGATAGATAGATGATGGATTGATGGATAGATAGGTGATAGATAGATAGATAGATAGATAGATAGATAGATAGATAGATAATACATAGTGGAGATGAATAGGTAGATGGCCGGATTGATTGAAAGGTGATTGATAGATAAAGAGATGTTTGACAGATAGATGATAGATATGGACAGAGAGAGAAAGAGAGACGAGGGGGGAGGGAGAGGGACAGACAGCCAGACAGCCAGGCAGAGCATCTTCACGCATCACTAAAGGCCCCGCCGCCCGGCCTTGTCCTGAGCCGGAGCCGTGAGCCAAGCAGCAGTGACGTCTGCCGGCTCCGCCTTCTCATTTCCCAGGCGGGGCCGGTAAGAGCTGTGGACGGCGCAGATTCTCCACTGCCACCTCCCAAAGGTACGTGGGAAACACCGGTTCGGCGGGAACCGCACACGTGGGGGTTCATGGCCCGTCGTTCATACCTGCAGGTGGGTGCTGCCTGGCCCCCCATGGGAGCTGCTGCAGGCTGATTGCCCCACAAGGACGGGCCTGTGGGGACGCGAGTCCTCCCAGAGCTCGGCAGGGCAGCCGGGGTGGACAGAGCACAGGTCCGGGGAGCCCCTCGGTGGAGCCGCTCCTGAGGGCGGCCGCCGCTGGACTTTGCGGGGCAGCAGCCACCACAGGCGCTTGCCCTGACTGACTCACGTCGGCTGCCCGCGTGCCGTGCGCTGGGGGACGCGGGTCCTGCCATGCTTCCGGCCCGCGGCCGTCACTGCCGACCCCACTCCCGGGCCCTCGCGTGGGTCAGAGCGCCGCGGCCTCCAGAGCTGGCCCCGCCTCGGGTGGGGGCCTGGGGCTCCCCCGACAGCCGCCTCGGCTGGGGCGTTGGGACCCCTGGCGAAGCTCCGGCTTCAGCCGACGTTTCTGGAATATGCGCTTGTTCCTTCGGGAACCAGGCCCTGGAAAAGGGGTCGTGTGATGTCGCGTCGAGAATCCCGCACGCTGTCTGCAGGCGCACGCGCGCACACACACACACAACACACACACACGCATGTAAAAAACGTAAGAACACAAAAAGAAAAAACCCTATAAACACATTCCCCAATTTCTCAATGATGGGGATTCTGTTGTTTCCATCATTTCACAACGATTAAATTAGGAAGGGTGCAGCGGCCCCTCCTTCCCCCGCACGCTCTTCCCGAGTAAAGCCGCGTCGGTATCTTTTCTGACGTGTGCGTTTGCGCATGCGTGTGCGTGCAAAGCCTCTCATCCCTGCGAAACACGAGAAATCCAGATGGGGCGCAGGGAAGGGGAAACGTTTTCCCGGACGGATGGGCACGTGACGGGGACGCAGACGCGGTTCGCAGGTGGCAGGCGCAAGGACTCGGCGCCATGGGACGCGCTGGAAGACGCGGGGCGACCGGCCAGTGGGGCGGCTCCTCTGAGCCCCTGTGCTCATTTTACCCCTTTTGTGTTCCAGTGGCCCCTGCAACACGGACGCCCAGCTTGGCCGCGCACAGAGCGTGGAGCGGTGCGGGGGCCGCGCTCCTAGCCGGGGTTCTGGTTAACCGCACGAGGGGTCTTTCCCCTCCGCGCCCTAAAGCCGAAAAAACCCTTTCCGGCGAGGGCCCAGGGGCTGAGCAGCCACAGCAGGCGTCGCCGGCGCCTCGCAGCACGGCGGGGTCAGGCATGGCAGAGGCCTGAGGGGACCCCGCACGCGGGCTGCACAAGGGCTGGAGCGGGTGGCGAGAAGGGACATTGTGTCAGCCCTGCTCGCCGCGCACACCAGGTTCACGGGCGGTGCCAACAGCCGATGGTTGGTGACTGTGACGTTTGACCACGAGGGGACGCTTTGTGACATTGCCCACGCGATGCGAGGTAGCAGGGGGCGGTCTGGTCCTTCTCTGACTGTACTTGTCCCTCTATTTGGTGTCCCTTGTATCCCCTACACCTGACACCGTCCCAGACCCGAGTCATCCCCATGCACGATGCTTCGGTTCGGGCTGCGTGGCGGACACTGCGGTGCAAGCTTGCACCCCCTCCGTGGTCCTAGGTTCCCTTTGCACCCCACTTTCCCCACGGGACACTGAGTTAAGACATTCGGGGTTCACCCACCTGCTTTGGGGAGGGGGCCCAGCCCCCCAGAGGAGGCAGCCAGCTGGCCACCCAGGAAGGAGCCTCTGTGTAAAGAGGCGCCACCTGGAAGCTTGGTCACACGCGAAGACTCGTTATCTGGCTGCCATTTAATTGCGACTTTGCCGGTAGAGCAGCCTGCAGTCTCTGTGCGGAGCGGGTGTGCGACTGTCCCTTCGCACTCCCGGGGGAAATGCTCTTAAAAAATGTGCTCGGCTTGTCACCGGTGGCCAGCCCCTGCCATCCCATCAACTACTGTGCAGCGCGAGGACTTTTTTTTGGGGGGGGGGATGGGGGGGAGACTCGCCCCGCAGGCTGTGGGAGAAATCGGTGAGGCTTGTCTGCGCCTCCCGGCCTTAAAAGCCCGTGACAAGTTGACATTCTCACTGCTAAGTGCGGGTGACGGCGGCGCGTCAAGCACAGGACAGCGTGATGCAGCCTGGCACGGATCACCCCGGCTGCCTGATGGGAAGTGATGAGTCCCAGCGAGGGGACCGTGAGCCGGACGCGGTCGCTGCCGGTGTCACGGCGGGAGCAGGGAGGGGGCCACCCAGAAGGGCCGCCTGTCCCTCATTTCCAGCCCCGTCATCTCGGAAATGGATGGCAAATTGTTTAAACCCGCACGCGGGGGCGGGAGGGCCGGGTGTGACGGGCTTGGGGACAGCTCACTGACTCTGGCAGACATTCCAGACGCAGGTGTCCGTCAGCACCCCGGAGCCTGGTGAGGGTGAGTGGAGGCTGTTGGTGTCACCACAAGGGACAGTAACCCTCCCTGTCCCCACCCCACTCACTCTTGCTCTCTTGCTGTCCCCAGAAGCTGGCGGCATTAACGAGCGTCTGTCCCCCGTGCTCAGGGCTGAGCCTTCACGTCGGGGACACGGGGGGCCCGGCTGCAGCCCTGGTGACAGGCAGCCCATCAGGTGTGAAGGTAGCCGGCGGCCGAGGCATACACGCGCTGGGACATGCTGGAGCCAGAGTTCCCAGCGCAGACACGGCCACCCCCTCCGACCCCCAAACGGGCTGTGCAGGTCCCGCAGGATGCAGGCAGTGGGATGCTGGCCACACGCGGGGACGGTCCTCGGCAGGGGGGCCAGCTGCAGTGACAGCTCAGGTGAGCAGGCGGGTGCCCGCCATATCCCTGTCCCCCGCAAGCGCCTCCAGACCCCATGTGGGAAGACACGGACGTGAGGACTTCAGGGCCTCAGCTCCCTGACCGAGCATCCTGTTTCCGCCCAGGGACTACGTAGCTAGAAATGTGCACTGTGTGCTTCCCGTGCCCAGAGCCCGTGACAGAGGTGACGCAGGTGACACAGATCATGGCGGGACGAGACACATCACAGCCAGAAAGGGCGCGGTCCGCCTGCCACCAGCTGTCCCTGTCCTTGCAGGCAGCGAGCTGCGCCTGGGTCAGAAGCCACGTGGAGAGAGCGAGCAGCGCGGAGCCCGGATACCGGGGCGCCCGGGTCACCGCTGCTCTCCCTGCTCCCTGCGGCGGGGACCGTGCTCCACCCGCGGCTGCACGAGACGTTTCTGGTGTTTTCTGCAGCGTCTGCGCTTGCATGTGGCAGGCCCGTGGCTCAGCGTCATGGCCCTGGAGGCTGCTGTCCGGACCCCGCTGGGACACTCCACAGGGACGCCCGCCCCTTCCCAGAGCCTGCCTGTCAGTGACTCCCAGTTCTCCCGGCGCCGTCACCCCGCCCCCAGCGACCCCGCCCCCGTGCCTGCTGTGCAGCCCATCCACCCTCCTCATGTCACCCGACACCCGCACCCCCACCCCCGTCCTGCTCCAGGAAACACCTGTGGGGACCGAGCCAGGGGTCACCCCTGCCCCGGCTCTGAGGTCACGCTGGCAAACAGGTGTTTTCCGTCAAGGTCGCCCGCCTGTCTGAACGCGGCCCAGAACCGCGGGTCGCGGGCAGGGGTCAAACGCAGCCGAGTGGGGTACCCCGGGGGGCCAAGGCTCCGCTGCTGCTCCACATCATGGCCGCCGCGCGGGGTCCTAGGTACGCGCGGCGAGGGCGGCAGGGGCTGCGCTGGCTGGACGCGCGGGAGGGCATCCGCGCCTGCCGCCGCCCCGCGCCCGCGAGCGCAGCACATGTGCCCCGCGCCCCGCCCCGAGCGCAGCAATTCCGGGGTCTCATTTCCATTTGTAAGAGAGGTAACCGCTCACAGATGGAAGCGATAAATAAGAGAAGTCATTAAAATCGCTCTCATTTAGAGGAAAAAAAGCCCTAATGAAGTAATAGCTTTGCCGGGGCCGGCAGAAATGTAAATTAGACGTTGGGGCGAAACCTGCGCGCCTGCTGTTGCTCCCCCACCCCCAGATCTGATGAATTTATGAATTGTGGGTCGGGGCGCAGGCTGCGTGAACTCCCAGCGCGTCCGCGGCGGTGTGGGGGGAGGGCGGTGACCGAGGCGGCTGCGGGGTCATCAGCCAGGTGCGGCCACTCCGAGCGCGAAGGACGATGCGCATGGCCTGAGCTTCTCACGCGGACACTGACGGCGCCAGGTGTGGCCGCTGCCGACGCCTGTGTGCTCGGTCCCCGGGCACGCACGCAGCCGCACGCACGGTCACCCCCACCCCCACCCCGGGGACAGTCCCTCGGGCACAGAACCGACACGGCGGGGCTCGCAAAGAGTGTCCGTCCGTGTCTCCTGGCAGGACCTGTCCTTTGGCGGCACAGAGACCACGACGTGCGTGGGGCGCTGGGTTTAGGACGCAGGGAGCTGCCGGCCGCGAGGAATCTCAGTGACCGGGCCGGCAGCGGCACAAGCAAGGACAGATGCTGGTCCAGCGCTGTGGCCGCGGCTGCGACACAGCGGCAGGTTGTCCATGCCGCTGAGCGGGCAGGGGACGGTCGCCCCCGCGTCACCGAAGTCCCGACCTGCGCCCGCGCACCCCCGTGTCACCAAGGTCCCAGCCTGCGCCCGCCGCCTCATGTCACCAAGGTCCCAGCCTGCGCCCGCCGCCCCCATCACCAAGGTCCTGGCCTGAGCCTGGCCGCCCCCCACCCCCACCCTCACCCCCCCGTAGCACAGCCGTGCCCTCCCCCGGGCGGCTGACCACGCAGGGCTCTGGGCCGCACTCAGCGCTGGTCTCTGGGCACGCTGAGCGTGCTGTGGGCACCCTGGGTCACGTCGGAAGACGCGCTGGCTCTGGCACGAACTTACGGCCTCGCGCCATAGCACACGAGCTCCACGGAGAGCGAGCTCATCGCGCCAGGTGCCAGCGGGCCCCAGTGGCCACGTGGGCCCCGGTCCTTCCGGTCACGAAGTCTGCGGCTGGACGTCACTGACGTCGGCAGGGAAGCGAGGCCCCAGGATGCTGCGCGGTGACTGGCGGCGCGCACGCGGGGAGGCCGGCGACGCCTGCGCACAGCTGAGCGTCCTCGGGGAGTCCCCGCGGCCCCCTGTCCACGAACTCGCGGTGACCGCAGGGACTGCAGAGTTCGCGCGGGGCTGGGGACGAGGCTCCCTTTGGCTGTGACGAGTCTGTCAATTTACGGCAGAACGACCCAGAGTCCCGACGCCTCCTGGTGGGCGAGGCCAGCGCCAACACACGACTCTCCGCCCTTCCTGGCAAGACCCGCACGGTGGGGCCGCAGCCGTTGTTCCTTCTTAAAAGAACTTCGTTTACATGCCCACGATGTGAAATCGCTCTCTGGAAGGGACGTCTGTGTCCCCGTGTTCACTGCAGCGTCATTCTCAAGAGCCAGGACGTGGCACCCACCTGAGCAAGCGTCTGTCCGTGCGTGAACGGACCGAGAGAACCGGGGTCCGCCCCAGCCATGGAATATTATGCAGCCCTGAAAAGGGAGGCGAGTCTGCCCTCTGCCCACATGGCTGGGGACAGCTTACCCCTGACATCGGACACTCGTGCTTCTCCCGTGTGGACGTGCAATGCCGCGTCACACACAGGGCTCTGCACATTCACACGCGTGTGCTGCGTGTGCCCAAAACACACGCCATGATGCCAAATATGCGAGTACGAAGCAGTGACACCCTTTTCCTGTCACGTCGGAGGACACGACGAGCCTGTGTCCCTCCTGCGCACAGCAGGGCCGCTGGACGCCCTGGGGAGGGGCGCGTCCCGGAGCTGCGTCCTGCGTGCGAGGACCCGGTGACGCGCGTTCACGCGTGAGCGGGGCCGGGGGCGCCCTAACGTCCCCGTCGTGCCTGGCGGCCGCTCTCTGCAATCGGCTTGAACACGGGGCGCTGGTGGCTTTAATGACGGCGCACGTTTCGTGTCCGGCCGCAGCGGTTGTGAACGGTCGTGCCTGGGTGGGTTCGTGTGAATTAAAACGTTTACGGAGCCCCAGACTCCCGTAAGCTCTTAGGCGTCTTATGAAAGTCCCGTTACTGCAGACGTGGGGGTCGTAAAGCTGCTGGACGCTGCGCCAATTAAAGTCATAAAAAACAGGGGGCCTCGGAGAAGTGGGGTGTTTGGCGGAGGCTCCTGCGGGGCGGGGCGAGGGGAGGGGCGCAGGCGCGCGGAACGCAGGAAGCCAATTCTGCAAGGGAGACGGTGTGTGACCTGTGGGCGCTTGGGCCGCGATGGAGCCGCGCTGGCGACAGCCCCGGGGGGCCGGGGACCCTCGGCAGTGCCGAGAGCAGGAATCCGACGCTGTGGGCCACGGGCAGCCATGGGGGAGGAGGTGCGGCCCTGTCCCTCAGACGTGCAGCGATGCGGCTCCGGGCTGTCCCCACACCCCTGATGGACCGAGGCTGGGGAGGACAGCACTGGCTGACCCTGGGGAAGGGGACGAGCTGAAGCTGTGAGGGTCCGGTGGACAGTGAGGGTGGGGACAGAACCCCGCTGACCCGGGCCCTGGAGAGACGCCCACGGCCTTGGGTCCGGGGCGGGTCCCCTGAGGCGTGTGTGTCCAGCAGTGGACATGAGGACAAACAGCAGCCCGGTCCTCTGCTACCTTCTCACCTGGTCCCTGCCTACCCTTCTCCACCCCTGCCGTGACCTCCCACTGCCCGATGGCTGCTCCCTCTGGCTGGCCTTCCCCGCCTCATGACCCGCCGGCTGCCCCCCTCTCCCCCAACCCCCTCCCTCCCTTACCTCCCGCCTCCGGCTCCACCACCGACGAAGCCTTCTGCACCTCAGACACCCCTCAAGGCCAAACCGAACCCGGGGCTCCCATCCGCCTCCCCTGCACCCTCAAGCACCTACGGCTCCCCCACGCCGCCCCTCCCCGCCTGGGAGCCCCTCCGCCTCGCTCCCTCGCTTTCCCGCCTCTCCGCCTCCCACCCTCAGGCTCCACGCTCGCAGTTCCCTTCCCAGGATTTCCTACTTGGGCCACGTCTGACCACAGTGCTGGAGGCTGAGATGACCTCGCCTGGTCTGTTCTGGACCTTTCGGCCGTGTGGGGACAGGGGCTTCTCCTCCGTTCCTGTGTGCACCTGTATTTAGGTTCTTCAGATAAGCGCATTATTTCTGTCTCCCGGATCTAGCCTTTTCTGTGAGAGAACAACAAGTGTTTGCTAATTTTTTTATGTCTCCTGATGGTTCTGCCGTTTTTTTCTGGATATGTTTTCCACAGGTCATGTCGTAGGAAAATCAGTGATGCATTAAGGATATCGAGGTCCTTGTCTCGCATTACGTGTGTGCAGCCCGAGGTCACCCCTCACGTGGACATTAGAAGGAAGGTCCCGGAGCTCTAACGCGCAGAGGAGAGGCCACGCGAGGGTGGAGGCGCAGGCGGGAGGGACGGGCCACCAGCCCGGGGCGCCTGGGCCCCCAGAACCTGGACGAGGCAGGAAGGAGCTCTCTGGAGCCAGGTTCGAAGTCACACGAGGCGTTTCTTCCGCGTGTCCATCGCGTCTCGTCCTCCTGCTCTTCCGTTCGCTCCCGAGGTTATGCCTGTCACCCACAGAGGCGAACTGTCCGAATGATCTACGAGTCGCTTTGCTGTTCCCTGCACCCCCGGCCATCATCGGCTGTGCGCCTCACCGCGGCCGACAGGGCTCAGCCCGCACAGAGGGCCTGGGCGACATGCGGGTCGCCGCACGTGCCGCCTGTCCTGGGCGGCCCCGCAGAAACCGGGCAGAGGGGAGGAGGCTGCGAGTCAGGACGCGGCGAGGATCCTTGGAGGCGGCGGTGGGCGGTCGCGTGTCGGGAGAGAGGCGCGCTCGTCATAGCAGGGGCATCTGCGCCCTCATTGAGTGCGAGCCGTGTGAAAATGTGGGTGCGCAGCTCCCCGGAATCCTGCAAGTGCGCCAGGAAGCGGGACGCTGGAGTCACCCAGTGTGCGTGCGGGTCTCGCAGGAGACCAAGTCATCAGACTGAGCTGGGACGGACCCACTTCTCTGCTCCAGGACTCAGAGAGGACGCTCGGTTGCGTCTTCCGCGTCCCCTGCCGATCGTGTATTCCTGCTGCCCAGCACGCGTGCTCCTCAAGGCACAGAGCTGTGAGGGGGGGGAGGGTGTCCTCTGTCATTTGGCTTCTGTGGCTTTGCCAGCGGGGAGCCCCTTGACGTGGCCAAGGGGTGAGCGTTTCCTGTCGGCACTCCGATTGTTATGGGGACGCGGTCGCCCGGGACCACAGGCGGAGGGGGGGGGTGAGGTGCGCGGGCAGCGCTGGGCGGAAGGTCGTCCGGCGTGGGGGTGGAGAAGCCATCCTTGCCGACAGCTGGCGAGGTGGACATGGATGGCAGGACGCAGCAGGGGCTGTTGGCAGAGGAGCGGACTGGGGGGCTTCGCAGCATGACGAGGACGCGCCATCCACGCCTGGGGCGTGGGGGGGGTGGGTCACGCGGCCTCGCGGCCTCCTCGCGGGTTGCTCTGCTGTCCCCAGGATGGGACCACCGCTGGCCACGCGCAGGGTCGATGAGGGTCAGCGGAGGGGTGGGTTTCACAGCTAAAGCTGTCACGTTGCTGGTGATGCGAATGTCTCACCACTGCATTGTGCACCTGACACTTGAAAAGTTTTTTTAAATCTAAATAGGAAGAGCGGTATTCTTCTGCGTGTTGGGGACAGTACCTGAGTGGTTCGCCCGCCGCTGGGAAGGGGCACTGAGGGGACACCGGTCGTCGGACGTGAATGACGTCCCGGCCAGCAGGGCACGCCCAGCGGGCAGCGTCACGTGTGAGCAGCGCCCTCCGCCCGGCACAGAGGGTGGGCGTTTGGAGGGAGGGCGAGCGCTCAGCAGCGTCTGCGGACACGGGCAGACGGACCGGGAGGGAAAACGAGTCACGACTCGGGAGTTCTGTCCAAGCAGCCGCTTCCTAAGAACGGGAAGACGTGCGCTTCCGTTGCCCTCGCCACGAAGCTCTCCGTGCCCGGCCACGCGGCGGGGCTGCAGGGTGGGCGGGGCGAAGTATCTCCAAAGTCAGTCCGTCACAGTTTAGAAAGCGTTAACAGGTCACGCCATGAGGCTGTCCGGCGAAGTCACTACGTGCATCGAATAAAGCGAATGTGTACATACATGTGTGTGTACATGTGTGTGTGTGTGTGTCTGTATGTGTGTATTGTCTGTGTGTGTGTCTGTGTGTGTGTCTGTGTGTATTGTCTGTGCGTGTCTGTGTAGGTGTGTGTATATTGTCCGTGTGTGTGTGTGTCTGTATGTGTGTATTGTCTGTGTATTGTCTGTGTGTGTGTGTGTGTGTATTGTCTCTGGGTGTCTGTGTAGGTGTGTGTATATTGTCCGTGTGTGTGTGTGTGTCTGTGTGTGTATATTGTCTGTGTGTGTGTCTGTGTGTGTATATATGTCTGTGTGTGTGTGTGTGTGTGTCTGTGTGTGTATTCCATGTGTATAATGGGGCCAACGGCGTTATGGGCAGGACCTGACTTGGTCTCGGGCCCCTTTAAGGCGCGCGGGGAAGGAGGGCGTTGGGTGTGAGCAGAGGCGTGGCAGCTGGACGGGGCTGTGGCTCTGGGCCACGTGTCTTTCTGCGCCTGCAGCACCGGCCTCGTCCCTGACACCCGGTGTGAGTTTCACACTGAACAGAACCAAATGCAGCCGGGGCTCCGGGCCGCCGACGAAGGCACGGGCGGTGTCTGGTTTACATCAAGGGGCCAGGAAGAAAGGGCGAGAGAGGAGAAGGAGGAAATAAATGAACGAGCCAAACAGAAACAGACGTGCAGACACAGAGAACAAGCTGATGGCTGCCAGGCGGGCGGGGGCGGGGACCGGTGGGAAGGAGGCGGGAGGAAGGAGGACAAATTGGCAGTTAGGGAGCCGTCACGAGACGCGAGCTGCGTGCGGCTCAGGGAATAGAGACGGTGACACTGAGGTGACCGCGTGCAGTCGCGCGTGGGTGCTGGCGTCACCGGGGCTCATTTCGTGAGTGACATAAACGTCTAATCACTCCGCAGTATGCCTGAAACTAATGTAGCTTTGAATGTCGACTGTAATTAAACTATTTTTAAAAATGGAAGACGTAAGCTGGGGCGCAGCGTGGAGCACGGTGGGGCGCGGGGCCTACGCCCGCGCGGAGCGCACATCTAGACGGCGGTTTTCCGAGTGGGGTTACTGCGTGGGAATCCCGAGGCGGGGGGCCGCCCGGGGCTCAAGGGGCTGGCGAGGAACGCGTAGCCGGGGACGTCCGTGCAGAAGGGGGCTCTGTGTCAGTCCGCGGCGCGTCTTCTGAGCGTCCCAAACCAGCGCTGGGTCGTGGTGGGGACCGTTGCCTTTCTCCCCGTAGACGTGACAACGCGTTTGGACGCAGGAGACTGATGAACAGGGTCGGGAACAGAAGTTGGCACAGTCACATGACGTGTCCGCTGTTGAAATCGATCAGCCGACCAAGCCGTGGGCGCGGGTGGCTGCGCTCCTTGCGGGAGTGGGGGACTCGGACGCCGCTGACGGGCAGGGTCGTGTGGGGCCAGACCTCGGCGCCGTAGCGCGGATAAGGGGCTTTGTTCGCAAGACCGCTCCCTGCACAGGTCAGTGATAAATAAATAAAAATGGAAGTGACACTTAATGCAGAAGCAGCTTCCATGCAAACGTCCCCAGTGATAAGGAGCTCCAGGTGCTCGCCCCCGGCAGGCGGGCTCGTCCCCGGCCGACGCGCTCGCCCCCGGCAGACGCGCTCGCCCCCGGCAGACGGGCTCGCCCCCGGCAGGCGGGCTCGTCCCCGGCAGGCGGGCTCGTCCCTGGCAGACGGGCTCGCCCCCGGCAGGCGCGGGCCTTCGCAGCTCCCACCCTGCCCATTTCCTGCGATTACAGGCCGACCTGTCTACACCCGTCCTGCTACCTTCACATCCACCTCTGTTCATCTTCGCTTTCGGCTGTTCTCGCATTCGACAGCAAAGCAGACTTGTGCGTTTGCCAAAAGCTCCCGCTCGGAAGAAGCAGGGACATTTGTGACGCAGCTGTGATCGGGGGAAACAGAATGGCTTCAAGGTGACGTTTCTCCTCGGATTCTCTGCGCTGTCGATTGTGTTCGAAGCGGACCGCTTTTCCTCTGTGCGCTGGCTTCCAAGGGCTGTCACGGAAAAGTGTCACGAGAAACTAAAGCCAGTGAGGCCACACGGGCTCCCCTATACTCAGTAGGAGGAGCCTCAGGAGGACAGCCCCCCGATATCCACAGCGGGCCAGGTAGGGCCCCAAGGTTGTGTTCACTCCCAGGCCGTGAACCAGACTGTCTTTGGACGTAAGTCTTTGCAGACGTGACTCACCGAAGGATCTCAGACGAGCTCACCCTGGGGCAGGCGGCCCTAAGCCCAGTGACGGTGTCCTTATGAGGGACGGAAGAGGGGAGACACAGACACAGAGAAGCCACATGGAGACGGAGGCAGAGACGGGAGGGACGCGGCCACCAGCCTGGGGACACCCAGAGCCCCCAGACGCTGGGAGAGGCAGGGAGGACCCTCTCCTTGTCGGAGCAGCGTTCGGTGTTGCCGGACGGCTCGTGGGCATTTCCCCAGCTGTTACAGGGTTTGCCAGACGGGCCTGCCGCCCCCGCCCCCCGTGGGTTCGGGACAGTGAGGGGACGCCGTGTGTGAGGACGTGAGGACACTGATCAGGCAGGGAACACGTGTGCGTTTCCGCTGTGGAGCTGTGAGGTCCGCTGTGACTTAGTGTGTGTCAGGAAAACAACCCCAAACAAACAAGCAAACAGTCGAGAATGCCTCAAGGGCATTTCTCAAACAGAATGGAGCCGAACCTCGCACGCCTTTGGGCTCGTCCGTTCCCCGGGTGCCACGTCCTCCTCGGTTCCTCCTCACGCGCTGGTTACGGCGGAGGGCCACTCGGAAGCCGCCCTGCTCAGGGGGCGCCTGTCCCCCCGTAAAACCCGATCTTCTGCTCCTCCGGGGGAGCGCAGGCCGGGCAGGCACGCAGCTGGCTGTGGCAATGGCGCTGTGACGCGGGCGGAGAATCTACCTTGGGAGCAGTGCCCGTGACCGGTGGCCGTCAGGGGTTTCATGGGGCTTAGATCTTGGCTCTCGGCTTTGCTCGGAAATAAGCACAGTCCGCGCAGGAGGATGAGGTGCCGGTGGCCACCGAGGGCCGTGAGAAAGTGGCCACTCCGTGCCTTCCCTCTGTGTGTCTGTCCCTGAGTACTTCCTGTTTCCTGCAACCGCCAAGCCCGAGAGCAGTGACACGTGACCTTCATCTCTCCAAACACGCTACGCTGTACCGGTGCCGGCGATGGGTCCCGAAGCCCCTCCCAGAGTCCTCACGACGCTCCTGCCCTGTGGCCGAAGACTGGGAACTAGAGGATGGCCGTGGACGATGAGCTCAGCGCTGCGGTGTGGACGCTTCTCCTCGAGCTGACCAAAACCGTTCACTGACGGGCTGCACGTTTCATCGTGCGCGTACCGCGGCAGACCGCCGTCACCTCGCGCTAGGAAAACGCTCGTGCGTGCAGCTGTCCATCCTCGATGCTGGGGCCGTTCCCACCTCCCCGCTGCACCCGCTGACCCCGCAAAGCCTCACCCGACGATGCCCGGTCGCCATCAGGCCAGCCCAGCCTGGAAGTAGCACCCGGCAAGCTCAGGACACGCGACAGAAAGGAAACCTGCCTTGTTCTAAGCCACTGAGTCCCGGGGCTGTTTGTTACCCGGCAAACGCTAGCGAGCTATCACACGCGCATGCATCTAGCTGGAGATAGGCCTCTCGATTTCCGTTTCGATCGTGTGAACAAAAATCAGCGGAGCGGGATCCTCTCTGTGAAACGCCCACAGCAAGATTTCCACACATGACGTGTCACGTCTGCCTCTGAGGACAAGGCACAGAGAGAGTGGATGTTGGGGATGCATTGGGCGCTTGTCACTGTTCTCGACACAAACATTGGGCCCTCGTGAGGGGATGGGTCTGTCACCCATCCGTTCCTCTGCTTAGTGCCTCTGCTGTCCAAGTCGGCAGTGACTCTGTTTCCAGGAGGCAGTGCAGGTGGCCGGCAGACAAATGGATCTATTCAATTAGGGGACAAAGGCAAACAAGATGCGAACCTTCATGTAAAGTGGTTTTTTAAAAGTCTATAGTTGATTAAAGACTGTATTTACTGGAATTTTATAAATCCCCAGTGTGTTATAAATTAATAATTTGCTATATTTATTTCCGTGCTGTCTGTGTAATCCACTCAATTATTAATGAATACATTTATTGCGTATAAATAATACAATTTCTGTCTCGTAATGCGACCGAAGATGCTCTCTGTTAATTTGCTGAGAATGGCGTGTGAATAAGGAGACAGAGGTAAATAACAGCAGCGAAGCTGCCTGGCATTTGTCCTCAGTCCGGCCCGTCACGGTGACATCTGAACACGGTGAGCGGTGACTTCACCGTTAGGACTCAACGTTGTGGCTTTTGCCTGCTTCCCCTCCAGGCGGGCGAAGGGCCGTGCCCGTCAGCCCCGGACGCTCACAGAGCCTTTGCACGGCGGCGTCCGCCGCTGAAATGCAGCAACAGTGACGAGCCTTTCGTGACCGTCCACTCGGTATGGGGGGCTGAGCTCGTGGCCCCCTGGCAGAGAGGTGACACCAGACCCACACGCCACGACCCAGCACCCCCACTTCTGGGCGCGCCCCCAGAGCAGTGAAACAGAGCCTGAAACAGACATTCACGCACCCGTGCTCACAGCGGTGTGATTCCTAGCAGCTAGAAAGCGAAGGCGCCCCAAGTGTCCCCCACGCACGAAGGGTAAAGAGAGTGCTCTCTGCACAGCGCGGTGTCACTCAGCCGTGAGGTTTGCCCGCCTCCCTCCCTCCTTCCTTCCTTCCTTCCTTCCTTCCTTCCTTCCTTCCTTCCTTCCTTCCTTTCTTCCTCCTTCCTTCCTTCCTCCCTTCCTCCCTCCCTCCCTCCCTCCCTCCTTCCTCCTTCCTTCCTTCCTTCCTTCCTTCCTTCCTTCCTTCTTCATCTATATCTCTCATCTATCTATGTGTCTGTCTGTCTATCTATCTCTCTATCTATCTATCTAACATCTATCTATATTTATAAATCATCTATCTATCTATCTAACATCTATCTATATTTGTCTATCATCTATCTGTCATGTATCATATATCAGTGTTTGACAATGAGCGTGATTTCACCTCTCAGGGACACGTGACAATGTCTGCAGACCTTTCGGTTTCGCACTGGGGGGCGGATGCTCCTGGCGCCCGGTAGGTGGAGCTCAGGGACACCGCCCATCCCCGCAGTCTCCAGGATGCCGCAGGGCACAGGGTCGTCCGCTCCGACGTCAGTCAGTGCTATTGCGGCTGAGAGACCCTGAAATGGACACACACTTTATTTCCTGGTGGTGATCTTGGCAAGTCCCCAAAGTGTTTGTTTTCTGCGCCTCCGCTGATTGTTGCCTGCTGAGGTCTGACGAGCAAACTTGCACTCAGAGAGGGAGCCCCGTGGCCGTCTTCAGGGGAAATATCACCCAGAGAACAATCAGGCCCGTGTCACCTGCTGGTGGCCCTGCACAGACAGGGAGCAGGCCGGCCGGACCCTCCAGGCGTACCCAGTCCCTGTGGCTTTCCCCGGGGGGCCCTGGTCATTGTGAGGAGCACAGAGAGCTGCCAGGCCCCTGCTGAGCCCAGCTGGTTGGGGTTGGCCTTTGTGTGAGGTCTTTTCGTATTCAAATCTGCCTCCTTCCCACCGGAGCTCAGTGGAAATTCTGCTGCTTGGGTATGGGACTGGAGACCTGACACCGGAGGCTGGTGGCCCTCTCAGGGTCCAGCTGTGTGCAGAGCAGTCTGCGTCCCGAGACCGAGACCTGTGGTCCGAGGGGCCGACGTGATGAGCCGGGAGCTCTGCGCCCTCGGCGCGGCCTCTGCAGGTGCTGAGCTGGACGCTGCTGGACGCGGGGCGCTGTCTGCCCGCAGCCTGTCCGCGTGGCTTCTGGGCGTCTTGACGCAGCGTCTTGGCAAAGACGGATTGCAGGGCAGGCGCCCAGGGGCCCAGCCCCATGATGCCGGCTGCACGGGGCCCGAAGAGTCAGGCCGCGGCCCACGCGGGGCCCGTCTGCTCCGCAGACGCCGTGCAGTCCGCTGGGCACAGCCCTGACTCCAGAGTAAACTAGGCGACATCAGAAGCCTTTGAGAGTCGTTTGCTGGAAACTCTCTCTTCTCCCCCTTCCTTCCGAGTGCGGCTGACGCCATGTGCGTGAGCCCGAAACGCCTTCCGATTACCGGCCGCCTCTGCCGCTCAGGCCCCGGCCGCGGGGGAAGCGCACTCCTCCCCGTCGGGACGGTGGGGCCGGAGCCCGGGGCCGGAGCCCAGCGTCGGGCAGTCTGCGTGGCCGCGCCTGCCCGGGGAAGGGACAATGTCCAGTGCTTCACCAGCCGTCACGGTCTTTGCCGCGTCTCCCAGTCAGACGCCGCCGAGGACTCGGCAGCGGTGATGTGCCCAGAGCCTCGCCTGTCCAGGCCGGCGGGCTTCGCTGGGCCAGGCGGCCGGTGTCTGGGGGCCACTGACAGGCACGGGGCGCCTGACACAGGGCAGAGCTCGTGCGAGCCGAGGACAGGGCGAGCCGAGGACACGGCGAGATGGTGACGCGGGACAGTGAGCGCGACGTGACCAGGCACCGTGAGGGAGACGGTGACGGGGGACAGCGGGGAGCTCGCTGGGTATTCACGGGGTGCCGACGGCACAGCAGGCACGGGGGGAACGTGACAGACGCATCGGCCACTCAGTGTGCCCGACGGGGGCCTCGCCGTCTGCTGGCCTCTCAGCCTGGCCCCACAGTGCTCACGGGTTTGGGACACATCCCCCGGCCTCCCAAGGATGGCGCCTTCATATACTGGGTGTTTTAACCTGAAGGAGTGTTGTGGAAAACGGCAGATTCAAGACGGTCACTCTGGCCTCCTCTTCTCCCCTGAGACCAGTCGAAAGACCCTCAGCTTCATTCTGAGACCAGCCCACGGCCCTCAGAGGATCACGGCCCCCTACAGTGGCCCCCCGGGTGATTTCGGGGTGCACAGCTTGATGGCGGAGAGTCGGGGTGCTGCCCGAGCGTCCATGACTCCACAAACTGCCATGGAGTTTTCTCTTGAGGAACCAAGATCGAGACCCCGAAACCCGACAAAGTCGGTCAACAGAGGAGAGAATGGGACGGTGTGGGGCGGGGGGGGGGGGTCACTGCTGCCTCAGTTTCCCCAGAAGACCCAGTCCAAGAAGGCACACGTGGAGGAGTCCGGGAGTGAGCACGTACCCGGCCAATGCAGGCTCTCGTTTATGGCCACCGTGCTTCCGGAACTTTCCACGGAGAGAGCTCTGCTCACCAGCGCAGTTTCATGTGACGGGCGGGAGCCTGGCAGAGCGGATTTGGGGGGCAGGCGTGGGAACGGGGGCCACCTCCCACGCTGACCATGTGGCACGGCCACACGGGGGGCGAAGCGGGCAACGTTTCAGGCTGGCGGGGTGTGCGGGGCGCCCGGCGGCCCACGCGGTCTTGTGCGGGGCACTCGCACTGTGAACACGTCCCGGGCACTTTCGGGGGTTGGGGGACACGGGACGCCTGAGACAAAGCGTGCGGGAAACGGGGCGTTGCCAACGGCTCGGAGCAGCAGGCGGGCCGGAGGGCGACGTTCGTAGACCGGAAATCAGGCGGCACCGGAAAAGGGACCGATAAACGGGGACGGAAGAGGGACCGCGGCGGACGACGGGCGGAAGGGCCCAGCAGGGGCGTTTGCAGCCGTCACCGCCTTTAAGCTTCTCGACGGCTGTCGGGTCCTGCGCCCAGACGGCACCCAAACAAGGCTCGTGAGGCCTCGACGGGGTGACGTGCAGCCCTGGCGAAACCCTCGCACGGCGGCGAGCGAGGAGGCGAATAAAAGTGCCAAATGCTCATCAGACCGGCAGACGAGGTTGCGTGGAGGAGGGAAGCCACGGAAACGGGCGGCCGGAAACCGATGACCGGCAAACGACTTCGGGGAAGAAAAACAACAACAAAACACAAAACAAGACAAAAACGAGAAAAACCGCTCGTTCCGTGGAAAGACACAAATGTGAAACACACAGAAGTATGATGCTGTCCTCGCCACAAAACGTACAGCGCCTGGGGCTGAGTCAGAGGGAGCGCGCACGGCCCCGAGGAGGACAGGGCGGGTCGCCGCCCGGCAGAGGAAGGGTGTCTCGCTGGCCAAGCACGTGGCCTCCCGGCACCCAGAGGGCTGACAGGCCAATATGTCGGCATTTCCCAAAACAAAATATGGCCTGCATTACCGCACAACCTTCTTCTTCTTCTTCTTGTTTTTAAGTTTGCAAATAATAGAGCGATTCCAAAATGCTTTTGTAAGAATAATTGGCGCAAAAAACTCCCCACCCTTTCTGAAGACAGAGCGAGGAGAGGGAACATGCATTAGCAGACAATAAAAACCTTAATAAAGACGCACAAAACCCCCCGAAACCAGGCAGGGGCTGGCATGTGAACAGACGGGGCCATGACAACGAATAAATCTACGGAGGGTTTACGACGTGACAAAGGTGGGTTTTCTAATTCATTCCATAAAAAAAAAAAAAAAAATCCAAGACTTCTGTGTGTCACAAAATATATACCAAATTAAAGGGAGCAGGAGGGGACATATGGAAACTGCATTACACGCCAGAAACATCATTCATCCGGAAGGGGCTGCTTCAAATCAAAGCTAAAGCCCCCCAATAAAACATAAAAAAAGCAAAACGCAAAGGGCACGAGACAAACGGCCTAATGAAAAGAAAATGTCCGCGTTCAGTCGACGTGACGGAAATGGTTCGCGGCCCACGAGGGGACCCCGTCGGAGCCCCGGACGCCGAGCATCTCCCGCACCACGGGGCTGCCGCTGCCTGCGTTTGGGGGCGGGCGGCTGGCCCCCAGGGCGGTGTTTCCGAGCGGCGGTGGCTGGGCACCCAGAAGCCGTTGCTCCAGGAACAGCATCTCTGCCACCCCGTGAAGCCGGGGCAGGAGGCAGCCGCCAGGGGACGAAATCGCCCGAGAGCCGGCGGCCCGTGGTGCCCTCTCCTTCGCCGGGCGTCGGCCACGCAGGGCTCTGTAAACTCCGTGCCTTTTCCCTGGGACTTTCGACAGTTCCTACTGAGGACGTGTATAGAAAGGAGGATTTTAAAGATGACGTTCGGAGGGTCCACGCTGCAGAGCCTGGCAGGGGCTGCTGAGCAGACACGAGAGAGGGTGGCGTGGGAGAGGGGACGTCCCACCGGGCACGCTGTGACAGCAGGGGTCGGGGCCAGGGGTCAGGGGGCCGGCGGGGACGTGGCTGTGACATGAACGCACACACGCTCGTCTACACGCATGTGGACACGTCACCGTCACGCGGTTTCAATGACCTACAAACGGACCTCGCGTCGAGCAGGGACCACGGCATCTTGGAGGCGGGCGAAGGGGACTTTGCAGAGACGCCCCGGTGGGCCGGCCGCGCTGTGCGTGTGGACAGGGCCGTGGGCGACTCCCGCGCAGGACATGGCCAGACGCGCTGGCCCGCGAAACATCTGCTCCTCTTCCTGTTATTAGTTTTTCGTGGCGGGTCGTGCGGCCCCAGAGGGGAGGAAATGCAATTAAAGCACAAACAACACACTCGCGTGTCTCTGAGGGCGGTGCTGGGACTTCCGGGGGTGACCTCGGTGTGGACCGTAAATATGAAATGCATAGGCGCTTGGCTTCCTGCCTATAATTACCTATCAAAAGGCTCGGGGTTTAACTGAAATTCTTCATGAAGCGAGACCCGGCGTGGTGGAGGAGCCTGGCGAGCGGCCGCCGTGGGAGCAGGCGGGGGACGGGGCTGCGCCCCCCCGGGCCCCGCACCAGCCTCGGCATGTGCGGGCCAGGTGCCTTCGCCACATCAGCCCGCTCACAAGACATCCGTCTTCCCTTAACGTCCCCTCGGAACGTTGCCCTTCTGCTCGTGCACAGGAGGAGGGAGCCCGTCGCCATGCCGGGCGCGTCCCCGGAGGCCACCCGAGGACGCGCGCCTTCCCGTTCCCGAACGTGACCTTCTGAGACCTGGGAAGCTGGGTCGGGCGCGTCCGCCTCGATGGCGGAGTGTCCACCCGTCCTGGAGATCAGCAGCCCATCCTCGAGGACGCTGTCCCCCGCCTCGGAAGCAGAAGTGTCTCTGGGGGCAGCGGGTCCCTTCCTGCTGCGCCTCACAGCCTGAATTCTCCTCGGAAAACCTTCCTTGTTGAAGGCTTTCCCCCAAATCGCCTGCGCCTGTCCTAGTCCGTGGGGAAGCTGGGTGCTTAGGCTTTGTACGATTTCCGCTGGTGTCACACACTCACGCTCGCCCAGGCATCCCCATGGCTGCGATCCCCGCCAGCGGCCCACGGGGCACTGCTCCCCATCTGGGGTGGGGACGGGGACACCGCGGAGCCCGGGGGATGGGGGACGGCGGGAAAGAAGTCAGCCCCCACGACCGGCTTCACGGCGCCGCCGGGCCGGCAGGTGACCGCCCGTCTACCCATGGCCCACACGGGCCCGAGCCATGTGTTCCTTGTCTCCCCCGCCCCCCCCAGCGCCTGCGTGAGCTTCTGCAGCTCGGCTCAGCCGTGGAGACAGAGCTAAATCAAACTAATTCTGCAGCACGACCAGCCCGGGGCCGAGCAGACCCCGTGCTCGGTAAGGCGGAGACTGGGCGCCATGTGGTCGTGTCTGCGGGGAGCGCTGGGCAGAGGCCTGGGCCGCGGGGAGCGTGGCCAGGACCACAGCTCAGGCCCTGGCTCAGCCCCCAGGACGAAGCCCTGGAGGGTCGCCCGCTGTGGCCGCGGCTCGTGTATCTGCGCTGGGACGGCCTCGTCCCCCTCCTGCTCCAGAGCCCAGCGTGACCCTGGCAGGCTGGTCCGTCCCACACAGCCGAGGGGCGAGCCGGAGACACCTGACCTGCGATCTGGCGGCAGTGTGTGGGGACGGCCACCGGCTTGTCTGTGTGACGTGCGTGTGGTAGACCAGACGTTCCCCCGAAGTGCGGCTCAAAACCAAGCAGCAAAGGCTCCGTTGCAGCTAATGCAGAATATGACCACAGAATAAAAAGCAGACGGGAAATCCCTCAGTGTCACTCGACCCACTTGCAAACACTCTCTTCCCAGTGTGTGTTTCCAAGACGTCACCCAGGGTCACTGCGGTAAAGGCTGTCACCCCTAAAACACTCGCCTCGATGCTTCAATGCGCCCCAAGGACTCGCTCTTCGAATTGAATTTTCGATGATGCTACAAGAAGCCACCATCCCTGCTGGACGGTCACCTTGTCGTTCCCCAGTCTGCACGGGCATATCTGTCATTTCGGGGGACGGAGCTGGGTTTTGAGGCGCAGCCTCCAGCAGCCTCCGTTTGCCCCATGTGGGGTACGCCAGACGGACACCACATCCCCGAGCGGAAGCAGCTTCGGAAGTCCCCTCGGCCGTAACGACCCGCAGAGCTCGTTAGCGGGGCGCCCGACTCGTAACTCACTCGCTGATCAAGTGCAAATTGAGATCTCGAGTCTCGGCGTGTTCATTAAAAACACGGGCTACGTCACGCAGGTCCTGAGAGGACTTGATAGATGGCCTAACGAGCAATTAATAGGTCCATAAGTTATCCCACGCATCGACATTTAGGCCGGGCCATGTCCATTACGTTAGCCGTCGAGATATCTGATTAGGATCGACTGCTCATCGTCGGGTGGATTCACACAGGCCCTCACGGGAGCCGGGGAGACGGGCCGTGGACGCCGGCCACACCAGCACCCATGGGCGCTCACTCTTCAACACGGGGACGCCTCCGGCTGATTTTTCTGGCCGCTGGATGTCCAGATTTGGAAGTCACGCATTTGCCTGGAGCTAGGGTGACACATGTGAGGCGTTCACCAGGGGCCCCAAATTATGGGGGCTCCCCAAACTCAGCATCATCAAGAGAAATGATATTGTGATAGTGATTTTAAACAATGTGAATGCAAAATAAGTAAATAAATAAAAGAGCTGTGGACAAATATCAACATTTTAGATAAAGACAGTATATTTACAGGTCAAGATGAGTAGCTGGCTGAGCCCTGTGGTAGCTGAGGCGAGAGAAAAAGTTCTGATTTTGCCTTTTTTTTTTTTTTAAAGACATGGCAATCTCAGGGATGCAAAGCATAGCACAGAAACACGGTAGATGTCACTGTGACAGCCACCGGTGGTGCCGGGTGGTGGGAGGTCCCTTCGTAAGTCACATCGGTGTCTAACCACTATGCTGTACGCCTGATAGGATGCTGTAGGTCAAGTGTAATTGAAAAATTAAAAAAAAAAAAACTTCGTAAAAACTAAAGACGAGGCGAGTGTGCGCCCAGTCAGCTCACCCTGGTCCCGGCCCCGGTGGCATGCTGACCCGTAAATAAATCATTCACGGGCTCCAGAGTCACAGCGAAATGGCCCCTCCTCCGAAAGCGCACATTCTCTGGTTTTCCTTTCTTGCTTTTTAACCCTCGAAAATATTTTTAATATAGTTCTAAGAGGGGGAAAAAAAACAGGTCATAAAATTGCAATTATTTTTTATTATGGAAAGAACGTGTAACATGAGTTCTACCCTCTTAAGGAAATTTTTAGTGCACAATACAGTATCATTAGCCGTGGGCCAAATGCTGCCCGGCAGATCTGCAGAAATTATTCATCGTGCGTGCTTGAGGTTTTGTGCCTGTTGATTAGCCTCCCCCCACTGACCCCTGCTCCCAGCAGCTGCAGCCAAGTCCCCATGTAGGGAGGGAGGGAGGGGGAGAGGGCGGGGAGAGAGACAGAGACAGAGACAGAGACAGAGACAGAGAGATGGAGAGGGGGAAGAGACATGGACAGAGACAGGAAGAGACACGGATGGATGGATGAATGGATGGATGGATGGATGGATGGATGATAGATAATATACAGGTAGATGATAGATAGATATAGGTAATAGGTAGATAGATGATAGATAGATAGGTAGATAGATATATAGACAGGTGATAGATAGATGATAGAAAGGTAGATACATATCCGTCACCATCGTTTATCATCTTCCTGAACTGAGACTTCGTCCCCGTTACACGCTGAGCCCCCCACCACCTCCCGAGCCCGGCACCACCATGTACTCTGTATCCCTGTGACTCTGAGCCCTCAAGGGACCTCCCATGAGTGGGATCTCCCAGAGTTTGTCTTTCTGTGACTCAGCAACACGTCCTCCGGGTTCATCCACACTTTAGCAGGTGTCAGAATGGCTTTCCTTTTTCAGGGCTGACTAATATTCCACTGCCTGGATGGACCACATTCTGGATTTCTGTGCATCCGTCGGTGGTCACCAGGTCGCCTGCACCTTTTGGTGACTCTGAATCACGCGGCTATGAACGTGGGTGTGTGACGATGCTCTGTCTTGTCACGGGGAGGTTTGGGGAGATTATCAAGGGATCTTGCACAATGCACAGGGAGAAAGCAGTTTATGAGGCGTGTGATACCAGGATGTGCAGCGTCATTCACTAGATTCACGGGACAAAGGCTGGAAGGACCATGGCAGGGTTTAGACAGGGACGGTGGCCCTTGCTGCTCACATTTTCCCGTTCTGCCCCGTGATTCGGTAACGAGCAGAAGCAGGGGAAGAAAAGTGTTTTATATGCGACACTACCTGACTCTGAGTCCGTGGTACACATGGACGGTGCCCCACGATTTAGTTTCTGCGAGGGCCAGAAACAAAGGAACTTGTTTCACGTTGATCCGAGACGCTGCTGGGCAGGACAGAGTCCCCCTTAGAAACAGCCTGGTCTTCGCTCCAGCGAACACATTTCCAGAAGCCGCTGAGTCTCCACGGACTTTGAGAACAGGTGTGCAGGAGGCAGAGTCGCCTCTGTCCCCGCCCCCCAGCCCCCCCCCCAGCCGCCGCCATACACTTGTCCTGGTTTCCCGTGAGAGACACGCCTCCTTGGGGCTTGCCCACCCCCCATATCCCCGGCTCTGTCTCCCTCCGCCCTTCCTTTCTGCCCACCTCTCCCGCCCCAGCCCCGGTACCGGGCCCCCAGCTCCTTCCACGAGGGGTCCTGTAGCAGAGCCGGTGATGCCCGCACCGGGGTCACCCGCGTGCCCGGTTCTGCGCGAATCCTGTCACCTTTGCGGAGCGTCTGCGGCCACACCGTGGACAGGGCAGTGGCCAGCGCCAGACGAAGAGGGTCAGCGCCGCTGTGCGCAGACCAGGGCTGGTTCCGCGCAGACGCGGGGGTGCAGCCCTGCGCGGTGTGGTGGGGACTCAGGGCCTGGGTGCTCGCCAGTGGCTGCGGCAGGGACGAGGGGAGCCCGCCGCAGGCCCCGGGGGCCTGGCGGACTGTGCGCCCTGGAGCGTCCGGGCTGTGACGGCATCGGCCGCGGCAGGAATGCGGGGAGGTTTGAGGTTTAGGGCCGACACGCAGCACACTCCCGTCCCCACGCGGCCGGCCAGCGGGCGGCCCCGCATGGCTGCCAGCTCCCGCCTGCGGCGTGCAGATGCGGCCAGGCCACACAGCGAGCCAGCAGCAAGGGCCGTAAAACTCAGGAACCCGCCCGGCCCCGCCCGGCCCGGCCCGAGCTTTACGGATAGGACTGGGCTGCGGTGGGTGTGCGTGGGACACGTGTTCACACGGCAACACCCGCGTCCCGGCGTGGTGGGGCGCCCGGGGGTGAGCACGGCCCAGTCGCCTCGTGTGTCCCGCTGATGCCCACACCTTTCTCCTCCTCCGTGCTACAGGGACCCGGTCGACTGACCCCAGAGGATCTGACATACTGGCCGAGTGTCCATCTCCAGCGTCAGCTCCAGCACGGAAGCCGGCCGCTCCCGCGGGTTCGGGGTTCAGGGTCAGGGGCCGATTGGGCCGGGCGTCGGGCGACGGGCGACGCGCCATGTGGTCCGCTTCCTAACCCGCAGCCAAGGCAGGAAGCGCGGTGGGAAAGAGCCGGGCCGGGAATGCAGCCAGCCGGCCGGGCCCCGCAGGGGCGCGGGCCAGGCTCCGAGCGGCAGCCTCCGCGGGTCAGAGCTCGCACACGCAGTGCCGTAAACGTGGAGATGACGCATTTACGGTCGGAGCCGCTGACCCGGGCGCTGCCCCCCACGGCTCACGCCACCCCGTGGTGGGGGGCGGGGGCTGCACAGCGCGCGGCCTCCCGGGCGCGTCTGCACGCGTGTGGATCGGGCGCTCCCTGCATACATTTCTTATTTGTTTTCCAAAACCACCTCTAAGTCCCGACGGCTCGCGAGGCCTGGAAGCCCGTAGGATGCGTCAGCGCGAGGCGGGTGGGGCGGCTGCTGAACGTCGGACTCTGAAGGAACCGCGGCGTCCCGCGGGCTGGGTGGGACCGGGGAGGAACGCGGTCGTAAAACACGGGATTGTTTTCTCACACGGACACTGCACGCGATGATGGGTTCACACGAAGGCACCCCGGCAGGACGCCAGACGCGGGGTGTCGGAAGCGGCTGCCCGCCATATACAACAGCCCCGGCGCGCGAAGCCGGTGCCTGGCAGCGGGCCGGGTCACCGTTCCTCGAGTCGTGGCCACACAGCAGCCTGCGGACCGTCCGCTGGGCGACAGAACACAGGCAGGCGAGACAGGAGCCGCGCGGAGGATGAACCCCACGATGACCTTGAACCCCGCCTGGGGCAGAGTCTGCAGCCCGCGCCCGGAGAGCTGGGCGGGCTCCTCACGGTCAGCTGCTGTATGACTTGGCACTTTCAAACGCCCTTTGGCGTGTTGCCCTTGGGACGTTTGAGAATCGGTGTTTTTCTCGCTCGTGGGAGGGCGGAGGAGCAAACGCAGGTGCTTTTCCCGCCAGCAGGAGCCGCTCTGAGCGGGTGGCTCCACCCAGGTCTGCGAGGTCAGGGCTCCGCCTCGCCTGCGGGGTGCAGCGTCCCCCAAGTCTGCAGTGGGGGTTGGGGCGGGGGAGGGTGAGCCGCCTCGGCAGTGACGAATGTCACCACGCCCAGCCCAGGGCCCGCCAGCCGTGACCATCGCCGGCCCTCAGCCAGCTGACGCAGGCGAAAACGCGGAATGAAATGAAGTAAAACAAAATGAAACGGAATACAGTCACATGAAATGAAAAGAGATGCAGTAAAATGAAAAGAAATAAAATAAAATGAAAGAAAATGACTAGAATGAAACAAAAATGAAGTAAAATGAAATAAAACGAAGAAATAAAACGAATGAAGTGAAATACAACCGAATGAGTAAAGGGAATGAAATGAAATAAATACGATGAAGTAAAATAAAATTAAGTAAAATGAAATAAAATTAAAAAATGCAACGACGTGAAGTGAAGTGAAATGAAAAAGTGAAGTGAAATGAAATAAAGTCAAATGAAATAGAGTGACTAAAGGGAAGTAAGATGAAGTCAAATGAAATGAAATTAAGTCAAACGAAATAAGTCAAATGAAATAAGAAAATAAAGGGGAAATGAAGTGAGATGCAAACTGCCCCCCAAGAGCCTGAGATAGCGTCACCGCCCTTCGCAGAGCACCCGAGGTCCGAGGCGGGTCGGCTCTGCGCCCCGTGCCGTGGCTCCGGTCGTGGTGGCCGTGAGCGTCACCCATGGGACGTGCGGGGAGCCAGGCGGGGCCGGGGCTGGGGGTCGGCTTGGTGCGTGAGCCCATGATTTCGTGTCCAGCGCTGAGTGTCCCCATTCCCGCCCCCTGGGGACCGATGCTCCAGGACAAGCCGGGGTCACTGCGCGTGACCCCACCGCCGTAAGGCACCGTGGAGAGCTCGGGGCCGAGTCGGGGCTGGGACGTGCCAGGTGGAGCCACACGAAGTCCAAGCGCAGGTGGCCATTGGTCTTCCGTGCAGCAGGCGCCGGGGCCAGAGGGGACGTGGCAGCCCCTGCCCGGCCATCTCCTCCACGGCCCAGGCGTGTGCAAACGCGTGTGCAGGCAGGCAGGCTGGGTGCTGGCTGTGCACCCAGGGGCCACGGGGGTGGGTGGGCAGCTTCCCTCTGCGGTCAGTGCTGGCGGTCAGTGGACTCCTTGTCCCGCCCCCACCCCCTTGGGCAAGCCACGTCCAGCAGCAGTGCCCAGCTTGGGTGAGTGAAGAGGGCATCTTGGGGGTCCGGCACCACGTGGGTGCGAGGCAGAGAGTGACCGGCAGGAGTGGGGGCCCCTGTGAGGTGCGCTCGCTGGTGGGGAGGCTCCACGACGCCCCCACTGGGCACGGGAGGACACAGCGCAGAGCCAGCGGGAGCCCGAGCGTCCCACGTCTCATCTCTCCTGTCTCAGGCCGTCTTCCGGGGGCCTGCGGGTCCGCAGAGCGAGCCCTGGACTCCGACCCCCACTTCCTGAGGTCCTCGGGGCTGCAGCTGGTCTGGGGAAGCCGTACTCACCCGCGGGGGACCGTGGAGGACAAGGAGCGGGCCTTCTGGCGTCAGAGCGAAGGAGCCTTAAGAGCAGGGCTGGAGACACACCCCCGCAGAGCTCAGACTCCACTCGGCGAGGGTCAGGCGTGTGTAGCACGGTGGCGGCCTGTGCTGACCCTAATCCCACAGCTGGCCGTGGGCTCCGAACCTATCTGTTGACTGCGCTGGACACGCAGCGCGGAGCCGAGTCCCTCTCGCCTCGAGCAGCTGCTCTGCTCGCCACAGAGCTGAGAGTCAGATCAGAACTGGCAGATCTAGGGTACGAGCCCCCAGGACCTCGCCGCGACTGCATGAGCTGGATGCTGTGATCAGCAGGTGCGCGGCGCTGGCGGCGCGCGCGCGAGATCAAACAGCTGCGCGCTGCGCTGACAGGTGAGGCGCGCGCGGGGCGTCACCCGGAAGCAGCGGGGGGGGGTGGGGCGAGAGGGGCGAGAGGGCGGGGGGAGGGGGGCGCAGGTTCCCTCCGCACCGCGCTGGTTGCCACGGAAACGGGGAGCCGAGCAGGCTCTGCAATCAGGCGTCTCCCACCGCGTGTCACTCAGCGCAGGCGCGGCTGCGGCCCGCGTGTCCGGACCGAGGCTCGCAGAAGTGCCGCATGTCGCCGGCCCGGCGACGGCTGACGCGGCCTCGAAGTTCCTCCCGTTAGGCGTCCAGGGGGCAGTGACAGCAAGGAGGCCCTGTCTTCTGGGGTGTGGCTTCCAAGCCGGGGCCGCGGCCACGCAGGAGCACCCACGGGCGGAGTGCGAGGCAGGCCTCGGAGCTCTGGTAATCTATGGAAATGTGAGCTAATGACTTAATCACTTGCATTTGCAAATCGCATTATTGGAAAAGAAATTACTCTGATGATCGAATTACAGATATTTATCCGCTAATCGCCCTGATTAACTGGTGATGCTAATATGTCATTTTGAAAGCTGATATTAACAGCATCAATCTCCGGGAAATAAACGGTTTATGGGAAAGGGGGCGTGGGTGTGTTGCAAGGGCAGAGACGCGGAGACGCTGGGTCCCGGGCATCGCAGGCTGGTCCCGTCAGCCCATCCACGAGTCACATGACGCCTCTGGGGGGGACAGGGGAGACCACTCTGCATTTCAGGAGCTCCAGAGGGTAAGCGACACGCATGGGAATAATTTGTTCTGGAAAGTTCACAGAATCTGGGACATGGGTCCCCAAGGAACACCCTGACCCATCGACTTATGCGTCTTCCCTGTCAAACGCATCACATAAAATGAACCGTTGAGCAGCCAGCAGACTCCCGCTGGACGCCCCCAGAATCCGGTTCAGCCCAGTCCCTCCTCTTGTCTCTCTCTCACCGGCTTCAAGTGATTGTAAAGAAAAAGGGGTGAGCCGGTGACAGGGACCGTGCAGACGCCCACAGCCGCATTCGGGGCGGTCACTGTTCGCGGTGAAGCTCCCCACACGCTCGCCCAGCTGCGCGCGTTGAGATCTGTCTTCGACGCACGAGCGGATGGCTTCGTGCTGCGGTAAATCCCGGGGTGCGTGCCGCTCTGTCACGGCCGCCCCGGGAGACACACACCCCTGGCCACAGACACTCCCGCCTGCAGTCGGCACGCTGCCACCCGCGGACTCAGCATTCACGGGCGTCTGGACCACCCAGCGCGTGCCGGGGCCGCGGAGGCGCTGAGACGCATGCGCTCTGCTCTGGGACCGCCTCTGAGGACCTCGGCGCCGCGCACCACGTGAGCAACAAAAGAGAAAGCCTGTCACCCTGTCGTTGGCGGGAGCACTGCACACCGTTCCCCCAAAACAGGGCGGCCGGAACTCTTCCCATTTTCCGCGGCTCTCATCAAAGACGTCCTGTTCCCCCTCCCCCGCCCTCCTCACCGACCCGTCTCCTCCTGCGCTCGGGCTCCCCACCTCCCCCGCCGCTGACCTCGTGCAAGCAAAGGTCACGTCCCTCACGCGTTACCCGTGGATTCCGTCCACTACTGTTGAGTGCGTAAGCTGTCTGTGTGTGTTCACGTCACTGCAAACTGCAGAGTTTTGCTGCCGCTTTATAAATATATCAGGACTGTCGACCCTGGAGAGATGGAGGGGTGAGGGGTCCTGACCTCCATGCAGCTCAAAATCCATGAGCAACTTTGACTCCCCCGAATCTCAACTGCTAACAGCCGACCGATGACTAGAGGCTGCACCGTTCACAGTCAGTAAACACAGATTTTTAATCTACTTTATAGTGTGTATTCCTACAAGAAAGCAAGGTAAAGCATTATTAAGAAAATCACGTCCAATAGAAAACACATTTACAGTATTTATTGAAAAAAAAAATCTGCGTGTCATGGACCGCACGTCCAAACCCGTGTTGCTCACGGGTCAGCTCACTTTGAGACAGTTGCGGTGTAGACAATACCAAGTGTGGGTGCAGGTCCGGCTGTTGACTGCGTGTGTGCCCAGCCGAGCTCAATACCGTCACAAGGAGAAAATACACAAAACTTCGTGACTGGAAGAAAAGGACCGTGTGCCAGCCAGGCGGAAAATGCATCGAGAGAGGACAGAGGAAGCGTCCAGACGCGTTAGGGGTTCTGCGGGAATGAGGTGCCTAGATGGCGGAATCTATCTGCCGGACTCTGAGAGGTTTCCCTGGGGACCGAGGCGCTGCAGGACCGACCTCTGCTCCACAGAGGAGTCGGGGCCTCGTTGGCAGAGTGGACGCCGTCCCGGGCCTCGGCGCTGCCACCTTCCCCAGCGTGGACGCTCGGCCGGATCGTGGTGGCCGCGTCACGGCGGGCCCGCAGCACGTTGTCCTTGTGCCCAGCTCGGTCCTCGGGAGTGACTTTTTCCGCTGCAGCTGAAGCTCCCTGTGTCCCCATGCCTTGCACCTCTCTGGTAATCACCTCATGGTTCATTTGGTCCCAAAACATCCCTCCCATTCCAGGGCGACCCCAAGGCACATTAAACGTACAAAATTTTAAACGTTAGTGACTGCACTTCGCCCTCGAGTTTGCTGGAGACTGTGCCACGCGGCTGGAACAGTCTGTCGGGGCTGCAAGTCGATCGTGTGCCAGCTGCCCAAAGACGCCCTGACGCGTCGCGTCCACACCAACGAGTCCCCCGACGCCTGGTAAATTTGTCGGCCGCCGCCTTTCGTGACGTCGACGTTCCGTTCCGTCTCGTGAGTTCGTGAACGGGTCCCGTGGCTGCCATGCTGAGGGAGGCCACGTCACTGTGCAGCCGAGCGCCTTCTTCCCAAGTGGCCGAGAGGCGCGAGGCACACGTGGTGCCGCCCGTTCCTGCAAAGCGGCCGCCGGTAGTTTCTGATCCATGGCTGCCAATGGTTCACGCTCAGCGGAAAAAACACAAGGGACCGTGTGAACGTCCTGGGTGTGTGTTCAAGGATCGTTCACACTTGTCCTGGCCCGATGAATGTGGAGACACAAGGGGTCACAGGCGGGCCTGCGGGACGGGGTCGCAGCTGCATGTGGACATCTGGATGCTGAGGAGGATCGTCTCCGTACGGTGACAGACGGGACCGTGCCCCCGAGCCGAGGCAGAAGCCACCGTCCGCAGGTATTTACTCCTCATGGACCCACAGGCACTCAGCCCAGTGCCCTCGTCACGGTCCCCGCTTCGGGTCTCCCCTCAAGGTGTGTGGTCACAGTTCCCTGCCTCGTACGCTTCCGACGGGTGGCCGTGTCCGTCCCGTCTCTGGTCTGTCTCCACGTGGCATCTCTTCTGTGTCTGCGTCTCCCCTCTGTCCCTTATACGGACACCGTCACTGGGTGCAGGGCCACCTGCTCCAGGAAGACCCATCTCAGCTTGTTCCATTAGTCACGTCTGCAAAAGAAGGTCCCCGCCTCAGGTGCTCAGGGTGAGGCTCCCCCATGTCCCTTGGGGCGGGGGACACGATGCAGCCACAGTGTGCTGTGCCGTGTGACGCCCTGGGCTGCCACAGTCCTCGTTCACAGCAGCCGCACGCGGCCACGGCAACCGGCGACTCGGTCCCATCTCAAACACCAGGTCTGGCCACGGGGCCCTGGAGATGTGGCTGAGTTGCATAAGACGTGACAGCTTTAACTTAATTAATTGTACTCGAGTGACATTCAGGGAGCCACGTGTGGCCGGGGGCTGCCATAGGGCCACTGTCATTCAGAGCAGCGACCCACTGCCGGGGGCGTTGGGGCGAAGCTGATGTAAACCGTCCCTTCCTTCAAGCAGGAAGCGTCCAATGAGCACCTACTATGTGCTGAGCTCTGGAAGTGGCCCGCGCCGTCCCCACGGAGGTGACCTTGTCACTGCATACATGGACAGCAGCAACAACATACCCCACAGGTCCCGGTGACAAATGCCCCGGAAGCGAGCACAGCCAGGTGGCGGTGACAGCTGGGGCCGGCCGGGGTGTGAAGCTACGTCATGAGGCTGCGGGGCTGGACGGCACTGACATGAGCTGTTGCTGAGCAAGTAGCAGCCATGATGTCCCCTGCATCACACGCACAGGAAGGGCTTCGTTCGAATCTCAAGAGCGGCCACTCAGGGCCCAGCCGTCTACGTGGGGCGCTCTGCCCGGTCACACGCTGGGCACACATGCAAATACTGCACAGGGACATGTCACCCCCAGCGTCCTCGAGAGAAGTGCCTCAGGACGGGACCAGGGCACTTTCCTGTGGCAACCCGGGGCCGTGGCTCAGGCCCACCTACCTGTGTCCCTGGATGTCACACGGGGGCCCCAGGAGGATGTGCTGGCTGGGATGCTGGTCCCAAAAGATGCACCTGCTTCCTGACCCCCAGAACCTGCAGATTCGAGGTTCCTTGGAAAAAGAGTCTTCCAGATGTCATTAGTGATGCATCTGAGGTGAGTCTTCCTGGAGCAGGTGGGTCTACACCCAGTGACAGTGTCCTTATAAGGAACAGAAGAGGAAGACAGAGAAAGAGAAAGCCACGTGGAGATGGAGCAGAATGGGGGATGCGACCACCAGCCCAGGGATGCCTGGACCCCCAGACGCTGGGAGAGGCAGGAAGGAGCCTTCCTGCGGCCTCTGGAGGGAGCGAGGCCCTGGGACACCTGGCTGTCACCCTGCTGGCCCCCAGGACTGGAGAAGAATATGTTTCTGCCATTTTAAACGAAGGAGGGGACAAGCTCACTCCTGTGGGCCTGCTCACGTCAAGCCCCAGATCCGCGTCTTGCGTCTGGCTGCAAGGTCGCCCGGTGACAGCAGGTCTCGTAGTCTCCTGTCCTGCACACAGTGGAACTGTGCCAGGGGTGCCGGCCATACCTGTCTCAGGGTCCCTGTCACCCTGTCATTCCCTGCACATCCCTGGAGTGTGTGTGTGTGGGGGACTAGTCTGGACACTCACGACGCCCAGAGCTGCCCCCACTCCGCAGCGTCCTCCGGCCCCTCGGAGAAGCCCCGGCTCCTCGCGGGGCGCTTGGAAGTCAGGCGCGTCTCATCTGTGCTGCGTTTCTCTTTCCCAAGCCGGTTCCTTTTCCGTCAGCAGCGAACACTCATCACCCGACAGAAACAGAAAGCAGACGCGGGGGCGCAGACAGTGGGCGGGGAGGTCGCAGCCGGGGTCCCCTGCCAGCGAGGTGTGAGGCCGGCCGCGGGCGCCAAGGCGCCCCGGGTTTTGGGGAGTCCGCCAAGCCGGCCGGGGGGGGGGTGGCGTGGAGACGGAACGCCGTGGCTCACGTTTCACGGGCCGATGGCAGCAGGCGAGGCCGAGGCCAGCTGGCCGTGCGAGCAGATGTCACACCTGCGTGGTCCCGGCCCCTGCCCGGTGTGCGGCCAGCCGGCCCCCCACAGGGGATCCCCACAGCAAGCAGGGGCATCTCCCGTCGGCGTTCACATTGGGGGTTCACATGGAAGCTAGAGCCACCCCGCCTCACGGGCTGGCCAGGGACCACGGTGGGTGAGGCCGAGACCTGGGGCCATGCGGGCCTGGGGCACACAGTGTGCACGTGGGTGGTGGGGCCCGGCGTGTGGCTTCCCTCCAGAGACGAGAAAAATTACAGGAAAAAGTCCTGTCCTTTTTTTGATGTAAAGACCCTGTTTCACGGCCGTGTGTGGGCCGTGCGAAACGCATGTGTCTGAGAATCCTCCGTTTTCTTCCTCCTCCAAGAGCTCAGGCTTTAAAAAGAAAAAGAGAGTGAAATTCCCGCGACATGAAATTCACTGTCCTAAGTGTTTGAAGGCGACACTCGGCAGAGTGCGGCTCACACCCTGTTCAGGGAGCTTTTATCTCCCGCGAGGGGACCCCGGCACCGGCGGCTGTCACTCCCCGAGCCCCAGGCGCCGGGAACATTCCGGAAGGCGGCGAGGCGCGGGACCCCGTGATGTCACGCCCCTGGTGTCCGGGACGGACGGAAGGTGAATCTCCTGTTTTAAGCTGCTCACTTGGTATCACTTTGTCCCAGCTGCCCTAGGACCCCCTTCCAGCCTGGGGGAGCAGAGTCCCTCTGCAGTGACAAACCTGTGTCACCCTCGTTACCTGTGTCGACACGTGGTGTGAGTGTGTTTTTGTCACCAGGGCCAGAGGCTGCCGCCTGCCCTTTTCCACGGGTGACGTTCACGGAGAGATGCGGGCTGGGACGAGCAGTGACAAGTAGGACAGGAAGCCAGCCCTCGACGATGCGGGAGGGTGTCACCGGTGTGCTCAGCAGGCCCGGGCACTGAGGAAGCCCAGACGCTGGCCACCTGATGGCAACGGGGACTCTCGTCCCCACGACATTGCCCTTGGGGACGGGGGTGACGGCTACTGTTTGCAGATCAGAGCAGCAGACGAAGGGCGTTTTGGGGCTTTCTGTGCCCGAGGGAACCGATGTGTCTTTCCGTTGACGTCACACGCTGGGGACAGCCACAGCCGCAGCGGCAGGAAACGCACCCGTTGGCGGGCGCGGGGGTGGCGAGTGACACCTCGTGGGGACGCCTCGTGCTTTTTGGAGGGGGTGAAAATATTGGGGAACAGACAGGGAGGCGGATGCACAGCCTCCTAAGTGGACCACGTGCTGCCGAAGTAACGGCTCGCTTTCAAACGGCGAACGCGGAGAGCGTCGGGTCCCGGGCGCTCTGCGGAGCGCGGGCGAAACCCTCCCTCGGCGTCCGCGCCGCGCCCGTCGCGGTGGCCGCGGGGCTCATGGCCGGCACCATCCGCGGGGCAGCAGCGGGGATCTCGTCCCCCACTGCGGTCCGTGCACCGGGAACGTCGGCTTTCCCATTTCCTTTTCATTCCGTCCTATGCGGCGGGAACAGGCGGGGCGCAGCGGCCGCGGCGGCTCCTGCGCGGTGTGGCTTGGTGACCAGCGCGCTCCGGCTCCCGCCCTCAGGGGCTTGTTTTCGTGTCCGGGGCCGTCTCTGTGGCTGGGCGTTGGGGAGTTTAGAAGAGCCTGGCACCCGGGGCCTCTGTGCTCCAATTCGTCGTAGTTTCGAGCAAGGACCACGGGGGCTGGGGGGAGGGGCGGGAACACCACCGCCCGCCACGTGGCCGCGGCCTTTCCACGACCCCAGTGGGCGGCGTGACGGCCGGTCACGGACCGAGGCTCCTGCCCGTGGGCAGCAGGAGCCTCCAGAGTGTGGCTAGTGTAGCGAGTGTCGGAGAAGCTGGCATAGACAGGGGTCCTGTGCATCACCGGACGGGGGAGGGGGGCGGGGACATCGTTTCAGAGCCGCCGGAGCCCGTGTCCGGGTGGGGCAGGGCCAGCCACAGCCCAGGTGTACCCCCAGAGCAACGAAGCCCCCCACCACCATGGTATCCGAGCTCTCGCCAACTCGCTAGGTGGTTTCGGGACGTGATTAAGTCATTTCCTGTGTTCCACGCCTGTCCCGCCAAGGAAACTATGGCTTAATTCACCGGCACTGGTCCAAGAGTTTTAAATTCTTTATTGGGGGCTCGTAAATGTTTTATTTAATTGCCCTAAAGTACGAGAGAGCTGTAAACGTGAGCCGGGAAGGACCCCACGGCCTCGTAAGGGCTCTGGGGCCAGCGAGGCCGTGGAGTGTGGAGGATCCGCCCCTCCCCGGGCGGGGCCAAGGCCGCAGGCCGCCCACCGCCCAGGGCGCCCTGCCTGACTCACCTACGAGGGCCTGGACACTGCCTTGTCTACCACAGGGACTTCTTCCGATGCCCTGCGTGTGTGAAGTCGGGTGGGGGACGAAGCCTGGAAAATCCCCCTGTCCGACGACACGGTATCTCACACTCTTTGTTCTCCTCGTTTTTTCCAGCTTTATTGAGATGGAAGTGACAGACAACACTATGTAAGTTTGAGGCGCACGACATGATGATTGGATATATGTCTAGAGTGTGACCACAGTCAGGTTAGTTAACACAGACTTCACCTCCCATACTTACGATATCTTTCATGGTGGGTTAACTGTCAAACTCTATGAGGAACTCATATAACTTCATAGTAATAATAATAATAAAAAATAATAATAATAATAACCTGATTTTAAAATGTGCAGAGGATCTGAATACTTATTTCTCCAATGAGGTCACACAGGTGGTCCATAGACATATGATAAGAGGCTCAACTTTGCAATGATCACAGAAATGCAAATCAGAACCCCAAGGAAACGTCACCTGTCAGAACGGCTGCCATCAAAACATGCACAAACAAGTGTCAGCGAGGACGTGGAGAGAAAGAAACCAGTGTGCACGGCTGGGGGACCCCAGTCAGGCGCATCGACCCCCATGCCTTGTCTATGCTGTTACTTCCGTTTGCCTGCATCTTCCTGGACCCGAGCGTTAAATGTTTCCACCGAAGTCTCCCCCCTTCTCCTCATCTGCCAGGGGAGAGCCAAGGCCAGCACGAAATTCCCTTAACTCACTCTTACCCTGTAAAATAGGACTTAAAGAAGAAAACTAACTCAGGGAATATTTATAAAAATTCAATGCAATAGTATTTTCCCTCCGTGGTGTCGGAACAATTGGATTGCAAAAGAAAAGGGAAGAACTTAATTCTTCCTTTATACCAGACCGAAAACCAACTCCACATGGCTGGCAGGTAGAACTTCATTCACTAAAGCTGCAGCACCGAGGAGAAAGGGGACAGGAACAAGCGTTTGTGACCGTGGGTTAGGCAAAGTTTCCTTAGATGGAACACAGAGAACGCTACCTCATTTTTTCAAAGGTGACAATCGATTTGAGCAAAAAGAAACATTAGTCTTGAAACGTCACCTTTAAAATGATGAAGAGGCAAAAGCCACGGTCCGAGAGAGAGCGATTGCAACGTGCTGGTCTAACACATGTGGGGCTGTACATGATGGCAAATAACCCTGTTTTAAAAAGACGAGAGAGAAGACGAGTGAGCAGCCTTTTCGTCAAAGGTGCACGGGTGGCCGGTGAGCACACGAGGAGAGGTGAGCACCGCTGGTCACGAGGAAAATGCAAACCGAAGCCACGGTGAGGAGCCAGGGCCACGCGAGCGTGGACGTCTGTGATGTAACACACGCACACGAAATAAAAACTGTTACGTGGAAACAGTAAACCGGAAGTGTGCATCCCGTCCCGCGGCGGCTGAAACTCACACCGTCGGTAACGTTGCGCGTTGGCCAAGGTAGAGGAGCCGGGGCCGCCGTCCGGGGCGGGGACGGGGTGGGGGGGGGGTGGACATGCAGAACGGCGGCCGCTCTGGAGAAGGTTCTGGCAGCTGCTCCTCCTTAACTGTGCCCCATGGGGCCCAGCTGTCCCCAGCGAGGGTTCCACTGTGCTCCGCGTTCACCTCACAGAGGGGCGCACGCATGCGCATTCGGGACCGCACACAGGAATTCGCAGCAGCCTGGGCAGGTCCCCTGCCAGGCAAGGTGACGAGGTGGGAAGATTAGCGTGACAATGACAGGCCCCAGACAGGAGGCCGGGGCTGTTCCGTCTGCCAGAAGGCAGGACACAGCGAATTGCCCTCTGCCTAGAAATATTTGCAGTGGGTGCTCAGCCTACATTTTTTCAACCAGGCCCATTTTATTTTTTAAAGATGCCCATGCAATGGGACGGGGGGGGGGGTGTACGCCGAACCCCGCAAACCTGGCTGCTCATCACCACGGCCACCGTCACGGCTTGCCCTGAGGATGCCGGGGAAGGGGCCCGGGCGGGGGACACGGTGCCAGGGACCTCGGCGTCCCGCGTAAACACGGACGCCGGCAGTGCTGGGGACGTCCTGATTCCGAGGGCTTCACCCCCAAAACACGGCCAGGACCCGGTCGGATGGAGACAGCCGCGTGGGGCTTGATTCGGGGGACGCTGGGGCCTGGCCCCTGCGGCTGAGCTGGCATCATTTTGTTCCCCGCTCGGCGGCTCGGGGCGCACGTGGCTCCGTAGCAGACCTCATGCACGTCAATGCCAGCTTGTCAGCCTCATCAGGAGGGAGCAACTGGGGGAGAAGGCGTTGTTTTTTGAAAGCTACCCCAGAGTCAATTAAAATACAGGAAGGCTGACACCTGCAGAATACGGGATGATCAAAGCCCAAACTGCCCACACAGCTCCTGACATGAAAACAGAGTGTTTGGCGGCAGAGTGACACAGTGTAACAGGTCAGATAATTATGAGGAAATGTAGGATACATCTGTTGCAATTGGTTATCTTGTTCCCATTATCCCAGCCATCAAACAGAGCAGCGGGCTCAGGCCTGCCGAGCTCAGCGGCCGGCGACACCCTCCTGATGCTGATACAGACGGCATCTCCCGAGCCGCTGAATTAATTTGACAGTCAATAGGTGATCGCGGTTACAGGCTTCTTTAAATATATATATTTTTAATTGCGGTGGGACGGGGGTGAGGGGGGGTGTGTTTGCGCTCCTGGGAATCGCTGGGGATGCACGTGCCTGGCTGGTTGGCAACGCAGCCCTCCTGCTCCCGCGTGGGGGCCTCGTGCACGCGCACACACTCACGGCACGTCGTCCCGAGCGGCTCACAGCGGCTGCACGCGCGCCCCCCCCACACACGCAGACACACACAGACACCCACACACAGACGGGCATTGCTGCTGCTTTATCGTCTGCACGTAATTGCTCTGCAGAAACACACCCCCCCACCCCCAACGCCGACACCCGACGCGGAGCACGCGCATTAATTGCGATGGCGAAGGCGTTCGCGCGTCTCTGGCCTTGATGTGTTTATTAAGCTAATGAAGGACGTGACGGATGGATCCGTGCGCTGGGGTCCGGCCGGGGCGAAGGCCCCGGGTCGGTGTCGGGAGGCCGGCTGTGCTCGGCCGCGCCGCCGTCGTAATTGGCCTAATGGATTCTCCGCGAGGCACTCTGCGTCCTTCTCCGTCTGGAGAGCAAACTAATTACGGCTTTTTACATTAAGCCCTAATAGATTTCAATTTATCTCCGCCGGATCATCAGCCTGATTACAGTCATATAACAGGCACACCAGTGCCATTCATCACCGCGCGGGGTTGGGCGTCGGAGCCACGTGCCGCGTGGACGCCCGGCGGGGCGGCGGCTGACCGCCGTGCGCCTTTCCGCAGATGGGACGGGCGCGGACGTGCCTTCCGAAAGGCGGCGAACATCTCCCGCAGAACGAGGGTCAAATCAGCAGACGGAATGCTTAGAAATAATCCATTTCTACTGTCCCAAGTCTCCTATATTTTCCTTTTACACCCCCCCTCCCCACAGTGCCTTCCTACTCCCAGAAACGTGTCGCCCACGCAGAGCTGCGTCGCAAACGTCGCCTTTGCGCAGCGCGGTGAGCATCGTACCGCGTCCCTGCTGCCCGCACCTCCTGCTGCATTTTAACGCGCGCCACTATCCGCTCAGCTCCGGGGCGCTTCCTTCAGCTGCGGCTCTAGGCGGGGCCGCCCCCGCAGCCCCTGCCCCGGACCCTGGACCCCAGACCGCGAGCCCCCAGCCTGCTCTGATCTCCCGGACGGGCGTCCCAGCTCTTTGACACTCGGTGTCTGAGCAGGATGTCTCGCGGAGGCTGCCTATGAAGTTCGTGGCGGATTCTGATATAAATTGGAAGAGGACAGATGGTCCCAGGTTTTCAGACATTTAGACACTCAAGTTTTTCTTCTCTCTCTCTCTCTTTCTTTTCTTTTCTTTCTTTCTTTCTTTCTTTCTTTTCTTCTTTCTTTCTTTCTTTCTTTCTTTTTTTTTTTTTGGACTTGCTTCTCAAACTCTGGAGGTGACGGCTCACGCGCAGCCGCAGCGTGGACGAGCTCCTGTCAGCGGGAACCCGCCGGAAGGGCGGGAGGCCACGCAAAGCTGGGTCGTGCTTTAAACTCGAGCTCTTCGGAGCGGGAACGTTTGTTTCTGCCTTCCGGAGCTCGCCAGGATGGTGACACTGTCTTATCAATCATAACTTTGAATATTTGCTTTTGCTTCTGGGGCTTGTAAGAATTGCAGAGCAATTAGTTTAATGCAGCTGCACACGGCCATGGAGAGCATATTAGCTGCGCTTCCTCGGTAACAAAATTCCCAGTAAATGAAAACAATCCACGTGGACAGTCGTGAGTCACTGCAGGGGTCGACACGTTTTTTGGTGAAGGGTGAGAGAGTAAATACTTTTGGCTTGCTGGGCACTCTCGTCTCTGAGACAGCTACAAAGCTCTGCCAGTGTCACACAAAACACACTACAGGCAGTGCATAAACAATGCAATGCCTGTGTCCCAATAAAACTTCATTTATAAAAGCAAGTCAAGGGCCAGACTTGGCCCTCAGGGTCTAGTTTGCTGATTTTAATAACTCCAGTGGATTAAATCCAATAGTTAATTGTCCTGCAAATTTCGAGGGACACTTGACTTTTCCCGTGTCATCCCGAGTTTATGTCTGGAGGTGCCCAGAACACCGAGAACAGGATGCAGAGCTGCCCGGTCCCTCGTGCAGAGTCATCATGTCAGAAGGAGCAGCTCTGTGATAAAAACGCAGGAGCGAGCCACGCCGGGATTTCTTCCCCGGCGTCCTCAATGCGGCACGGCGGGCCGCACAAACCCCTGTGCTCCTTTGTCAAACATTCCGTCGACTTTACTAGAAAGCCAAAGAAAGACAGAACGTCGCTGACTTGCCGTCTCGACTTGCTCTGAGCCTGGAAGACTTCCCGCGCGTAATTTTCCTCCTGAGGGGAGGTTCTTGCGTGACCGGCGAACCGCTGTGTGAAATGCGAGTCTCGCAGTGGGGTTCACCCCAAGGACGTCCCCTCGTGGGGCCGGTCCTGTCATTTAGGGGCAGGTCTGAGGCGTCTGTGCTCTCAGAAAGCTTCGGTCGGGGACAGGGAGGGAGCCGAGCAGATCCGGCACCCACTGTGTCATCCGGGACCTGCACAAGCCCCGCCCCGCCAGGCAGTCTCTAGTAGGGCCGAGAATGCCGCCCGCCCCCCCACTCTGCCTGCGAGGCTCCTGGCCGCAGAGTCTGCCCTGGGGACCAGCAGACGCGCTGGGCCAGGACACCCCTGCAGAGGGACAGACGAGTCCCTGTGGGTGGCGGTCTCTGCGCCGTTACGTGGGCTGCTGGAGCAGAAGGAAATTTCTGCCTTTGTGGCCGTTGGACAAAATGGAGTTTCGGGGGGCGGGGCTGAAAGCGTGAGGGTGTCCTACACACCTCGATGGCTCCTGGGGGCCAGGAGCGAAGGGGGGTGCATGGCTTCCGGAGCAGAGGGAGGCGCCCTGACAGCCACACAGGAAAGGGGACCTCGGTCTGCAACCACGGGAATGGACTCCAACACCCCACCCCACGGTTCCACGGCGGAAGCCGAGACTTCGAGGCACAGCGCACGAGAGCCGACGACACCTCGCTGTGGCCGTTAGCAGCTCAGTGTGTGAGGACTTAGTGGCCATCGGTGGGGAAAGAAAACTCGGCTGAACCCTTTGCGGAGTGAATGCGCGGGCAGACGAGACCACGGTCTGAACCACGTGGTGACGAGCTGGGGAGAGTAGGGACACGCCCAGCAACAGAGACTCCACCGAGCCCATGTCCGGGTTCAGCTGTATGTTTTCATTGGTTGATTGACTGGTCAACTGATTGCTTGTTTGATGGATTCAGTCAGTCATCAGTCCCAGGAAGGCCTCGCTGTAAAACAACAAAAATATGTCCTCCCTCCGTCCTGGAGACAGGAGTGTGACCTCCAGGTGTCCCCGGACCTTGCTGCCTCTGGAGGCCCCAGGAGAGAGTCCTTCCTGCCTCTCCCAGCTTCTGGGGACTCCAGGGGCCCCTGGGCTGGTGGCCACGTCCCTCTCGTCTCAGCCTCCATCTCCACGAGGCTTCTGCTCTGTGTCTGTGTGGACTCTGTCCCTTGTAAGGACACTGTCACTGGGTCTGGGGCCACCTGCTCCAGGAGGACCCGTCTCAGACCCTTCACGTAGTCACATCCATAAAGATCCTGTTTCAAAAAAGGTCGCATTCACAGTTTCCGGGACTCCGACTTAAGTTTTGGGGGGGCCGCCACTGAACCCCGTGCAGTGCGTATGCAGATAGCGCCAGGCGAGGTTGACCAGGGCCGGTGAAGGTCGGCTGGGCCAGGCTCCCCGCAAATGGAACTCGGGCCGGGAGCTGGACAACAGCTGGACGCTGTGAGCTCCAGACTGACCACTGACCCTCGGACATGGTCAAGGGGAACACGGCGTCTCCGTGACCTGCGAGAGCTGGGTCACACGCTCTCTGGGAATCTGCCTCCGATCGGCGTGTGAGACCCGGACTCGGGCTCCTGGGTCCGCATCACAGGAGCCGCCTGAGCTCTCCACGAGCGACATCGACGTCTGAATTACACCCGTGAGGCTGTTTTTGTGCTGTCACCGATGGAAGGGGAAGAAGGAGGGCACAGTCCTGCCTTCGAATCACCTGAATTCGATTCATTCTGAGCAAGTTTCCGCGGACTACGAGGCCGCGATCGCGCGTCAGGCGCAGCTCGAAGTTAAAGCTCGCGCTGTGGTTTATCCGCGCCGAGCGGGCCGCGCCGGCGCGCAGGGAGGCGGGTGCGTCCTCGGTGGCCGTCCCTGTGCTCGTCCGCGTGACGGTGACGTGGATGCCCGTCGCTCTCGACGTGTCTCCTCGCACATGAACTCGGCGTGCGGGAACGTTGGGGACGCCCTCCGCGACCCTCCGCGGACCCCCTGAGGCTCCCCGCGCGCCCCCGCAGCTCCTCCCTCGCATGTCAGCTCGGGCTTCACGCTGCGAAGCAGGGCTCCAGCAACCTGCCGTGACTCCCACAACCCCCTCGCGTGCCAGCTCGGGCCCCACGCCTCGAGGCAGGTTCCACGCGACCACCCGTGACCGCACATCGCTGGGCAACGGGTGCCGCCCTCCCTGGGGGATCCGCGGCCGGGTTTGGCAGAGGCGTCCGCACAGGGGTCCGCGTGCAGGGCCGCGGGCTCCATGCTCTGCTCAAAACAGGTTCGCCCGGCGCCCCGCAGCTCACAGTTCCCGCTCGTGTCCGGGTGGAGGGTCCCGCAGACGCAGCTCACGGTCCTGAGTCCGGGTAGCAGGTGGGGACATGGCCCGTGTGGCCTCCCCGTGCTGTTTACAAATGGTGGGAGCGTCGCCTGCACGTCAGGGTGCACAAGGCTGGTCGCCCTGCGTGACTTCTGCCCTCCGGACCCCAGACTGTGTGAGGCAACGAGCGTCGGACACTGCAGCACCGACGACGGCCAGGGTTTCACGAGGCGGAGGAGGAAGGAGCAGCTCCCGGTCCCCGAGGGGACACGCGCCCCACAGGCGGGCACCCTCCTGGGCGAGCGCGCAGCTGCTGTGCCAGGCTCAGACCGCCACGCCCACTTCCCCCGCCGGTCCACGCACACGCAGCCCGCAGCATCTCTCCTCCCTCCTCGTGACATGTGCAGGGAAGAGTGATGGGGACTGACACCGGGACGAAGGTGTGACCCACAGCAGCGTGGCGCCCGATGCTCGGACCTCGGCGCCTGCGGCCCCCACACTGCGCATGGTCTGTGCGCCAGACACGCAGAGGCCAACCCAGAATTCCCCCTGACCTGGTCTGGGCGACTCCACCCAAACGTTTGCAGAACACGTGACACGGCAGTGATACGTCAGTGAAGATGATTGACACTGAGTTCGGGCTGAGAGCTCCGCCCAGCCCCACCCTCCTCAACTCCTGGCCTGCGCCCTTCACACCCTGGGTCTCTACCCGGGTCACCGGCCTGCTGAGCAGCTGTGCGCAGGACTCACCGGCTCACGTGACGTCGCTGAGGCAGCGTCCCCTCGGGGGACGTTGCACACGAGTCAGAGCGAGTGGTGCCCAAGGATGTTCACGCCGCGCTGTGGTTCGGTGATTTCAGGGGCTGTAGGATCCGTTTAAATCACGAGCTGCCTTCTCCATGTACTGGGACCATTGGCTGAGTGCCTGCCGGGTGCCCGGGGTGTGGTGCAGATGCCTAGGAGCATGCCCGGCACCCCCGCTCCATCTTCACGCCCCCGCGAGGTAGGAGGCGCCACCCCGCTCTGCGCACAGGGCCAACAGGGCTGCGGGCACGGGGCCGAAGCCACACAGCCGGTAGCTGGCTGGACGCGGGCCACGTGCAGCCCGTTCCAGGCGCGGCGCGTGGCATCTGAAGTCTTCAGCACGGTGGCTCGGAGGGTCCCCAGACACCCAGGCTTCGGGGGAACAGCCATCAGCGCCTGGCGATCGCACGCACTGACGGGGAACCGGGTGGTGGGGGTGGGGTGCGCAAGGCCGCCGGTTCCGCAGAGCCACCTTGGTCCACGTCGGTGCCCTTTCTGCAGCCCAGGGCTGGACAGCACCAGGCCGCCAGCTGGGTCGCGGGCCCTGTGGGCGACGTCTGCGTCCCAGCTCTATTTACAGAGCAAACGCTCAGCTTCCTTTTGTGGAAAGTCAACCCCAGTCGAGGCGGATGCGGGGAAAATGCCTCTGTCAACGAGTCGGTCTTCACCGCCCTGGCTGGAGGCCAGCGTGTCCGGGGAGCAGCCGGACGGGCGACAGCAGCAGGTAGCCCCCAGTGGGGACATCCACCCTGTCACAGGGTGACCTGCCCCCGGGCACAGGGAGCAGGGGTGGCACCAACCACAGAGGAGCCTGGGAGAGCGACAGTGTCCTGGGACCAGGGGAAGAAGCACGTTGTGTGTGTGTGTGTGTGTGTGTGTGTGTGTATGCGCATGTGTTTTGCGTGGGTGCACTGCGTGTGTGTGCACACGTGTGTGTGCGTGTGCATGTCAGCCCGTGCTATTTTCTGCTCCATTAAAAAGAAAAAAAGAGCAGGGACAGAGGTTAGGTTAGAACCCAGCAATGAAGCCTTTGAGAAGACCATCTGCCGGCGTCCACGCGGGCGCCGAGTACCCAGCAGCCGCGCGCCGCTCGCCGACACCGGCCCCATCCGCCGCGTTTGTGTTACAAATTACAATCGGATTACGCCGCCTACGCGGCACCTTGGCCGCGTCCCGCGTTCCTGGCGAGGCGGAGGCGTGCCGGGCGCACCGTGCTCCCCGCGTGACGAGCCCTCATTATGTCTGCCGCGGCAGGATTCACTGCGCGCAGCCCGCTCCCCGCCTGGGGGCACGTATTAATTATCCTTTTGAATAGTGATGAAATTTTAAAGAGATCTCCTTTAGGCTCACATCATCGTCAGATGAAACAAAGGCGCACACAGCTTGCGCGTGGAGACGCACATGTGTTTTTACATCTGTTCAGGATATTTCAATTTGAATCGCAACGAGCACAGGCCAGGATTAAAGAGGAGGTGCAGAGACAGGCGGAGGCAGACGGGGACAGGGACACAGGGCGAAGTCCCGCCCTGACAAACGGGGCCGTTCCCATGCTCCTCGGGCCCCGAGCACACAGGACCCTGCGCGGCAGACGCCCAGGTGCTCGCTGATGTCACCACGGTGGCCGCGAGGCGGAGTCAGGAATCGTGCGTGTGGCACGCGGCAGCGTCGGGCCGGGGCGCGCGCCTGCTCCCGCCAGACTGCAGGGTCCATACAGCTCCCATGGGTGCAGAGGGTGAGCCGCCCCGCGTGGAGGGTGTAGGGTGAGCCGCCTGGTCCGCACCAGCTCGCTCAGCGTGCTCTGTCGTCGGATGTGATTTAGCATCCCGTCATGGCGGGATGCATGGCGGGGGCAGAAGGGTCCCTGGCCTGCGATGGTTCGGTCAGGGAGGGGGTCTTGGAAGTGCAGGGGACATTCAGTGCCAATCTTCCCCAGGGGGAAGGTCAGAGGGGACACTGCCAAGGGCGGAACTGGGCACCTTGGGGCGAACAGGGCCCCCCGCGTGTGGCTGAGCTGCTCCCGCCTGGCGTGAGCCCTGGATGCTGACAACAGGTGCCTCTTCCCGTGGACCGCGTGCCAGCGTGCGTCCAGCTCCCTCCTTCCAGCGACACAGAGGGCGCCGCGCGCCGCCCACGCCGCGGTGCTCCTTCGAAGGAGCCGCCCGGACCCTTCACGGTGCAAAGCGGCCCTACGCACAGTGTCTGAAATGCGCCGACGCCACGCCACGCATTTCCGCAGGCGCCGTGAGGCCGCGGCCGCGGGAGGACATCGCGCTGCCGCGTCGCGGGGGGAGACCCGTGCGCCTGGTCCGCGGGGCGGTTGGAAATGAACGACTCCTTTGTGCCAAGGAAACCGAGGCTCGGACTGACCAGGACGGAGTCCAGCGGGGAGAAACGCATCAGCCGGGGACGACGTCGCTGATGCGGGAACGTGCATCCTACAGAGTTTGCAAAATTAGCTGCCCGTGAGCGGAACCGCTGAGTTCAGAGACGCGGGGTGAGTCCTACGACGTGGCTGCAGCTTGTCCTCGCTGTCCAGTGGCATTGTCACCCAGTCTGGGTGAAAAGCAATTGGAATGTCCTTGAGGAGTCTTGTGGGGACCTGGTCCCACGTCCACGGCCATGTGAAAATGGAGGCAGAGATGGAAGGGATGTGGCCATCAGCCCGGGGACGCCCGGGGTCCCCAGACACTGGGAGACGGAGGGAGGACCCTCCCCTGGGGCTTCGGAGGCCCTGGGACACCTGGACATCACCCTGCTGGGGGCGAATGAGCCCCAGAAAACTGAGAGTCTCCAAACATACTTTGGGGAGACAGAGGGGAGGGGCCAACTCCAGGTGGCTGGTCCCACCGCTGAACCGAGAAAGAGGCCTGACGGGCAGACTCAGGGTCTCCAAGCTGCGATGCTTCTTGGCTTCGAAAGACTGTTGAAGGCTCCGAATGGTTCTTCAGATGCCCGGGAGCGTCCGATGTTAGAGGACAAGTTTTGCGTGTCTCTAAGGGGAGATTCGTCAGTGTCACAGGAATCTCACGAAGTCTTTGTGTAAGGAGCATGGGACTTCCTGCTGTGGGGGACCAGGACAAGACAGAACACGGGGTTCCCTCCATGGAGGGCAGGCATGCCATTGCTTCTAGACATGAGCCTTGGCCAACGCAGCGGACAGTGGTCTGGCCGCATCACTGCCTCCATGGCCACGTGCCCTGGCATTCTGACCAAGTGACCCAGGACCCAGGACCCCAGACAGCAGCCCCGTCATCAGCTGTGTGGCAGGGCGGGCCTGACCACCCCACCCCACCTCTGCAATGCACTCCGACCATCTCTTGGAATGACCAAATTATTTTTGTATGCTGCCTCGATGTACATTTTCAAAAAAAATTTTGTCTTTTGCTTCCACGTTGAAATTTGCAGCCTGCAGCGAGTTTTAACGGCTGAGCTATAAACCCCTAAAAATAGGGTTTCTGCAGCCAAAGTGCTGACGCCACCTCATCTCCCTCAGCAGCGGAGGTGACATGGCTGTAATTAAAAGGACATGCGGGCGTCTGTCTTTGACTAACCTAAATCGCTCTCGGGGTATAACTTCCCAGCATCGTGGAGGCTGGGGACACGGGGCCTGGCTGCCCCTGCACACGCGCGTTAAGCACTTCAGATGACAGGCGGGGACAACACGTTCTCTGCAGCTCTCAAAAACGACGCTAATAAACTGTTCTTTGAAAACGTCTGTGACTGCTCAGTGGGGCACAGGCTTCGCGGGAGCTGAGCAGCCAGCACCGGCTGGTTCCAGGGCGGCCGACGCTGGACACACATTCCGGCGCGCCGGCCGCTGGTGCCTGGGTTGGACGCCACGTGGTAAAAACATGCCTCTCCCCCTGTGTCTCATCCAGACGCGTCTCCCTCGCCCTCCCCTCCGTCTTCCGGCCGTGATCGGGGGCTGATTCCTTCCGCCTGTGGGACGGGGGCATCTGGGACGACTTCTCATCCTTGTTCTTGTTTAATAATGTGTTCTTCTTGGGTTTCGCAGGAAGCCTCGATGAAAGCCCTTTCGTGACTCAGCGTTTACGGCTTCCCCTCCCCATCGTTCCCGGCTGGCTCGCAAACGTGTTTCTTCTATCTGCTTCCCTTCCTTCCTTCCTTCATCCTTCTTCCTTCCTTCCTTCCATCCTTCCTTCTCTCCTTCCTTCCTTCCTTCCTTCCTTCCTTCCTTCCTTCCTTCCTTCCTCTTTCTTTCCTTCTTTCCTTCCTTCCTTCCTTCCTTCCTTCCTTCCTTCCTTCCTTCCTTCCTTCCTTCCTTCCTTCCTCTTTCTCTCTCTCTTTCTTTCTTTTTCTTTCTTTCTTTCTTCTCTCTGTCTCTCTCTCTTTCTTCCTTTCTTTTCTGCTTTGCTCATGCTGCTCTCTTAACCCCTGTGTCCAGAAGACTCAGAAAAAAGATGTAAAATGAAGTGTTATTTCTTCCTTTCTGCAGGCAAACTCATGCACAGAAAGTTCTCTGCGGACACTTGTCTTCTGAATCTGAAGGGGGGTGGGGGTGAGCCGTAAGCAGGCAGAGCTGGATGGGAACAGGATAAATCTGTGGACAGATCTGTATCCACCATCGTCGTCATCATCATCACCACCCCAACACCAACGTGACAACTGTCCACTGGAAGTCTTAGCCAAGGTCCAAATTCAAAGTCCTGTTCTGTGGTTTTCCGGGTTTCCAAGCTGAGCACTCCGAGACCCTCACCCCTACTTCCAGCAGCTCATTTTCCCCAGAGCTGGACACTCGGCCAAATTCCTGTCACTGGTCACCGTTGGGACCCAGCCCTGCCGGCTGCGGTGCGAGCCGGGAAGTCCCCTCACGTCGGGGCAGGGACGGAAGTCTAAGAGACTGTGCTGGGCCTCGACTTCTTACAGGCGTTGCCTGTGGAGCCTCAGACCTTTGGGAAATGGGCGACACGGGGGTTCTGCAGCTTCGGGACAGGAAAATGTCTGGGGTCCCCACAGAGAGAGCACGGGCTGGTGCCACGCCGAGTCGGGTCGGCAGAGCCCGATGCGCATGCGTCTGGCGCCCTCTGCTGGGCGAACGTGTCGCGTCCCTCTCTGGAGTTCACTGTGGAGCCTCGAAAGGTCCCGTCACATTCCCTGGGGTGGTCCTGAGCGGTGGAGGAGCAGACACCCCTGCGATTGAGGACCTGCCAAGAAGGCAGAGATAGAGCCCATAAAACTTCTGACCCTAGAAAAAGCGAGAGAGAAGGGGTCCACGCCAGGGCGGACGCTGCTGCTCAGCAGCAAAACCCAAACTCACTGCCCCTCCAGCCCCCTGTCCCCCAAGTCCCCTGCCCCCAGAGCCCCCTGCCCCAACCCCCTGTCCCTCGAGACCCCTGTCCCCCGAGACTCTGCCGCCTGAGCCTCCCTCCCGAATCGTCCAGTTAGTCATAAGTGGGTGTCTCCCGTGGCTTCCTGAGGCCGCTTCAGGGTTTGCCACAGACCTGCAAGTGTAAACAATGCAAGTCGCGACCTTGCATTTTTGGGCAGAGCTGGCTCCTCCTGGAAGCTCAGCGGGAACCCATTTCCTGGTCTTTTGCAGCCTCTAGGAGACCCCACGTGCCACGGCTCCTGACCCCTTTCCTGCGACACCGAAGCCCGTCTCTCCAGCCTCTGCCTCTGCCTCACCTCCTGCCTCCCTCCTGTGGCTTCCCTCCTGATGCCCACTGGGGTCATCCGGGATGTCTGCCATCTCGGGGTCCTCGGTTCAGTCATGTCTGCAAAGTGCTCGTAGCTCAAAAAGTCACATTCACAAGTCCTAGGAACTAAGACGTAGGCGTCTTGGGACATCATCTGTCCTGCACACGGGGATTAGGACGTGGGTGTATTTGGGACATCATTCTGTGTGTCACACGGAGATTAGAACGTGGGCATCATGGGGACATCGTCCTGCCTGCCCACATCTGAAGGACGAGGGTGTTCTACGCGTGTGCACACACCACGTGCACGTGAGCGTCTTCACACCGTGACACCGTGAGGCCTTTTGGGTTCACCCTCACACCAGGCAGAGTGGCAGGCACAGCCCAAAGGAGGGAGACACCCAGCCCCTCCCTGACCAAGCCCTTGCGTCCTGGGGGACAGCTGGACCCGGGAAACTCCGGGCGTGGGAAGAGCCGCCAGCGAGCCAGGACGGTTGTGGAGTCGCCGGGGCCGCGATGCGGTACGCGGAGGCGTCGTCTCTCCCCGCGGGGGACGCAGCTGCACTCGGAGCGGAGGACGCGGCGCGCGCACGGGCCTGTTCCCAGAGCACAGCGCTCACCTCCGCTCGCATCACATTTATCACCTTCCGCAAGGTAACGTGGGGGGGCGGGGGGAGGCCTCGCTTATCGTTTAATTTCCTTTCTTTGGTGCCTTTGTAATTGAAAGTCCAGAGTTACCAAAAGCAGCAAGGAGGGGAAGCGAACAGGGCCGATTTCAGAGGGCCGTGTTTCCTCGTGTGCGGTGCGCCAGACCTGCAGGGCTGGCGGCCGGAGCCGGGACCTCGGGGGACCCCGCCCCCGGACACGGAGGCGTCGGCCGGCGTCCGCACACGTGGCCCACACACGCCGCGGGCCTGCATGCCCGGCCTTTCCTCTGCAAAACGACATCCGTCGTCACTTAGGGTTTGACCACCCGAAAGACAGAGAAACGCCACCGTTCCGATCCCGTATTATATATCACATCGGTGTCTGCGTTTTAACAGGTAATAAAAGTATCGCTAATACCATCCAGCCCCAGTGCTCCGGGAGCCCCGCCTCCCGAAACGACAGGCCGCGTGCTCGTGGAGCCGGCGCACGCGCACGCGCACGCGGGCAACGGCTGCCCTGGGCCGGCGCGCACACCGCCTCCGTGCGCGGGCGTCAGGTGGAGCTCTGTGGGGAAAACTACTCACAGCTGGGCACACGGTCGCACACGCACACCTGGCTGTGGTCACGGTGACTTTGCATGCATCCTCGTTCTGTCATTTGGGGATTTATTTTGGGAAATAGATTGAAAGATAGAAGAGAGAGAGAGACAGAGACAGACACAGAGAGATAGAGAGAGACAGCGAAGGGGCCAGACAGATGATAGGTAGATCATAGAGATGATAGATAGATAGATAGATAGATAGATAGATAGATAGATAGATAGATAGATATAGATACATAGATACATAGATACATAGGTAGATGATAGATACAGACAGACAGAGATGATACATGATAGACAAGCAGAAAGAAGCAGGCAGGGAGAAACATCGAGACCTGAGCCCTGCGACCCCATCTCTCTCGTGAAAGCCACGAGGGAGGAACCTCGAAAGCACGGGAGGGAATGCCTCCGCCCTGTGCCGGACACCGCTGGCCCTGAGGAAACTGGAGCATCGGACATGCTGCCCGGAGCGGCTGTTACTCAGTTACAGTCCTCCTCAGCGAACTACAGCCCACCTCGTTCCAGAACTTGGGGACGAGAGGTCACCCTGGCTGTGAGGCCACAGGACACACAATGGCCCTGTGTCATCTCCAGACAAACAAGAAAGAAACAAGGAGGCTCTGAAGTGTTTTCGTATGCAGAAAAGAGTCGTACCCGATTTTACACCATTTTTAGTGTTTGTATTTTTCAGGGGCGGGTGACGTGTATGTGAGTGTCACGTGTGCCGCACAGTGAACAGACGTTTGTACAAGTTACGAGGTGACTCCCCCTGTCACTCCCATCTCCACCTGGCCCCACACGCAGCTGTCACAGCGTCACCGACGCTGTCCCCCGTGCTGTGCTTTACGTCCCCGTGGCTGTCATGTAACTGCCGCTTCTCCCTCCCTCCCCGCGTTCACCCCCCCCCACCCCTCCCAGCTGGCGGCCGTGAGTCTGTTCTCCGCAGCTACAGGATCCAAGATCCGGAAACCCCCGGGCGTCGTCAACACACAGTTGGATAAGGAGGCGGGACGTACACACGGTGGACTATTACTCGGCCATGAAGAAGAACGCGATCTCGCCATCTGCGGCGAGACGTATTGTGCTGAGCGGAGCCGCTCAGGCACAGAAAGAGAAACACCGAACGATCACATCCAAAAACAAAACACACAAACGAACCAGAAACGAACTCATTTAACATGATTTTGACAACGGTTTCCATGAGACTCAATCAGATGGCAGATATTTTCTTCCCTGGAAAATCCGTAACAGCGCCATGTGCCTGGATTGCCAGGCTCCGCCGAGGACAAGCCCGGTTCTCAGCCGTGTGAGGGACCATTCTCCATCGGGTCAGCCTGGGGCAAGACGACATCCCACGTGGTCCCGAGGGCCCTGTGAACGAAGTCCGTGCTGGAGGCTCCTGACTCTGCTGAAGTCACCTCTTCAGGGTCTCCGGGGTCCGGTCACATCTGTGCTTCTGGCTTCACCTCCTGCAGCCACAGGGACAGCCCAGTGCCTCCTGCCGCTCGGACGTGTGCTGCTGGCTTTGTCCGGGAGCTGTCCTGGCAGAGGACACTCAGAGGGACGGGGAGAGGCCACCGGGGCACCGGGCAGTGTGCGGAGGGGCACGAATGCACGTGGACGCCACACTCTGTGTGGCTCTGGGTGGCTCTGAGGGACCGTGGACCGGGACTGTGCAGTGCCCCTGTCCGGCCCAACTTGAATCTCTTAAAAACACGCAGGGCAGGGCTGCAGTCCAGATGCCTGCAGGGCAGGCGCGTCCCCAGCTGGAAGTGTCCACTGTGATGAGGACGTGGGACCCAGGGTATGGGCGAGGCTGCATTCAGTGGGGGAGCGATCCCCGCGGCCCCCGTCCTTCCTCCCTGCCCCCCCACCTCGCTACTCTCTGCCCTGCCTGGACTCCCCACGGCGTCCAGCGGGCTTCTGAGCCTCCGCGCCCGAACGAGGAGGTTCTGAGCAGCCGCGGACAGGTGCTGCCACCCAGTGGCAGCCGGCAGTATGGCCCGAGCGCCTGGTCTCAGGGCACACAGCTGTGACGTCTGTCTGGCTGAAGGTGTTCCCGCGGCTTCCGGGCCAGTGTGCAGAGTCCCCTGGGCCCCTGCGTCTGTGCCCGTCCCCTCCTGCGTCACCGTCTCCGGGGCTGGAGGCGAGGGGCCCTTTGCCCACCTCCTCCTCGGCGCACTGTCCGTCAGGGAGGGACGTGGGGACTCAGGCCCCCCCCCCGCCAGCCGCGGGTGTTACAGACACGCACACTTGCTGGAAATTCGTAAATAAACTGTGTTTACTTTCCTAAGACGCTTGGTGAGAGAATGTTAAAGTGAGCCTAATAGCACGTGCTGAAGAAGACTGTCTCGCCTCCAGGAACGAAGCTGTGAGGACAGCCACCAGTGTCCCCGGCCTCAGAAGCTCCTGTTCCTGCTCCTCCTCATCACAGGGGCTGGTTATAAGTGCTGCTCCCGGCTCCGTGTGGCTTCATCGCTGTCCCCAGAGATTCGCCACGCGCCCGCATCCTTCCTAAGACGCGGAGCCTGAGGCCCGCCGCCCGCCCGCCCGGGCCGGGCATGGTGTCACGCACCAGGGCGCGTGGGCCCGGGGCCTTGCAGGTCCCACGTCCTCGTCTCAGCTGGGAAAAGACAAGGCCGGATGCCGGAACACCTAACTGTCTCTCAGTGTCCCGGCTCTTTCCAGAGAGGGGCGAGGGACGAGTCTGACCGCAGGGCTACGCCCGCGCCTCACTGCGCGCCCCCCACAAACACGGGCTCCCTGCCAGATTTCAGGGAACGGAGGGGACCGGGGTGCGGGGGAGACGCACAGGGAATGGGGTCACATACGCAGTGACACAGGGGCCCCACGTGGGGGCGTGAGCATGCGCGCAGCATACGAGGTCGCTCTAAAGGGCCAAACGCAGGAATGTTGTACCATGTCATGAACCAGTGTCACCCGACACGTGCAATTAAAGATGTTTTTAAAACCTGGGGGTCCAGGAGGGAGGGGAAAGGGTTTTAGAGGACAGGGGTGACGGTTTGCAACACAGTTGGGGTGCGGGGTCCACGTCACGTCTCTTGTCTGGTGAGGGAGCCCGTCTCGCTGGTGGACGGTGTGGGGGCTGAGGACACGCGGGGCCCTGTGCAGGGGTGTGACACAGACGAGAAAGCCTCTCCCTCCCCTGCCATCTGCCGGTTCCCACATTCCCTCAGCTGAAACAGTCAGTGACGGTGGAGGGGAGAAGCTTCCAGCTGTATGGGAAACGAGGCCTGGGGACCCAGCGTGCACGGTGGCGGCTCTGGGTAATGACGCGTACTGCACAGTGACTGCGGGAGATTGAAGTGTGCCGACCGCGCACACGCGGCTGAGCACGTGGGGCCGCAGGGTGCGCACGGACCGCGTGGGGCTCATCGCTACGCGGTCCACACTGAGGCCAGAGCGTCGCGCTCCGCGCCTGAGAACCGCGTCATGGTACCTGTCAGTTATACGCCAAGGAAGCTGCGAAAAGTCGAAGGAATAGATGTTCCGCCCTGTGGACCCACCAGGGCCCCCGCGTCTCGCCGCCGGCCGGCCTCGCGGGGACCGTGTCCCCAACGCGTGCAGAGTGGCCAGCCCTGCGGCGGCAGCTGGGACCGACTGCACAGAGCCTGCGCCCGAGGACACACGAGCACGCGGAAAGGCCCGGGCGGAAAGTCGGGCCCGGGGAAACATCCCCAGCGCGCGCGGGGCGGGCCCTGGGCCCAGAAGCCCGGGCGACGCGCGCAGGTGCGAAACGCAGGCGAGACGAGCAGCCGGAGACGCTGCGATCGCCCCTGGAAACCCCGTCCCGGTCGCGCCCAAACTCTCACGAGAGCTTCGGCTGCGTTGGACATGCCGCGGCTTCCCACACGGACGAGCAAACGCGAACGGCCAAGAATGGAGAAGAAGGAGAGAAACAGCTTTGTGGGTGCCGGACGCCAAGGGAGGTCCCTGTGAAGCCACCTCGACCGCCCTCCGACAAACGGAGGGGAAGCCGGAGGGGGAGCCCCGGGGACAGACACCCCCAAGGGCGGGGTCGCGTGACGGGAGGAGCACTCAGCCTTCGGGTCAGGGAAGCGCAGATCGTGGTCACCCGGTTTCCAGAAGCAGAAGCGCAGGGAGCAGCCCGCGGGCCTCTGGGAGGGGAGCATTTCAGCACGAGAGTTCAGACGTCTGAGATGTCAGACAAAGCGTGGTCACTGACGCGCGCCGGGACCGGCCACGCACTGGTGCCAGGACAGAGGGCTCCCGGCGCCCGGGCAGAGTGTGCAAACTTGGGGCCGTGCCCAATTTCCCCCGAGACCTCCCCAGGGTCCCTTTGCCTTTGGGATCGTTTCGGCTAACAAGGGGAATTACAACCCCCAGAGAATGCAGTGTTTGGGGCAGCCCTGGTTGACTTCTAATTGTTTTTAAATGTTAGCCGATCTTTATTATTATTATTATTTATTATTATTGGCAAATGACTTCACTTTATTTGGGGGACGGTTTGGCATCGTATTCGCACACATGACCTCGGCGGCTGTGACAGAATGTGCTCATTTAGAGGCAACCCCGTGTCCCAAGCAGACACCTTCAGGCCTCACTTCACAGGCAGGAAGCAGGCCACCCCTCACCCCTCCGCCCCCCCAGGCACCAACAGCAGCCCCCCCTTCCTGCACACCAGAAAATGGGGTCCACACACAGGGGCTTGTTGTTTCCAAAGAACCCCCTAACACTTTGGGCCGCACCCATTGAGAATCCAGTTCTGTAAACAGCCTTCCCTGTGTCTCCCCACTCAGGGAGGACCCACCCAAACCCCAGACTTGAGGCAAAGATTATTGTAACTTGAAGACATTTGAGGTTTGACAGATGCAGGGAAAAAAAAAAAAAAAAAAAGCCTCTCAGATCCTTCTTTCTCTGACTTGAACCAGCAACTTCTGAGAAACAAGGCTCCAGAAATTCCCATTGGGGGCAGACCCGTGGCCAGGACTCCGCCGGGCGAGGCCCACCCTGGATCCCTCCTCCGGGGCTCACGGCCCCAGAGCAGTACAAAGACTTCTGACAGCCATGTAGGCAAGCAGGCAGCCACTGTCACCAGTTCTGTTTCTCAGAAAACCACTTATCTCTCCAAAAACTTATCTTCTTTCCTGGAAGTGCCCTGCACCTAGTAATGTGGCCTCGAAGCCCCAAAATCCTAATCGCCCCTATCGGTGACTCATGGGGGAGACCAGAACAGGACGTCCCGATAGGAGCCTGTCGGTGTGGGGCACGCTTGGGGTTAAAGGCCATTGAGAGCCAGCTGAGGCAGAAGAAGCCCCCCAAACAGGGGACATGTTTTCCTTTTGTAAAGAAAATTCTTGTTTATCCAGGAAAGGTCCATTTGGACGGCTTCTTCCTCTTATCACCGGAAGGAGAACTGATTGAATCTCTGGAACAAAGCCCACTAAGCAGCCTCCTTCAGCAGATGGTGCTGGTCGCCTCCCCGTAACTTGCTCCCCCACCCCCGCCCCCGCACAGGAGTCCCAAATCCCTCGTCCTGCGTTCAGCCGCACATGGGGCACTGGCCTGTTCTCACCACCTCTGCATCACTCACTTCTGGGTGCTGTTGGCGTAGATGGGGTGCAGGGCCCAGAAATGGTGTGTGCCTGTCCGCCGCTAGCTGCCTGGGGCCAGTGGGCTGTGTGGGGGCAGGGGGGAGCACGCCCAGTGCGCAGCGCGGACGCCCCCGTCCCGCACCGCCCCTGCATCCCGAACCATGCACGGCCGCGTGCACCAGCACTGGCCTCTTTCCCTTGTTAATCTGCCTTCTGTCTGTTTAATTCACAGGCCTCGGGTGCAGAACCTAAGAGGGTGGAGACGATGCATTTCTTCTGATACAGTTCAAAGCTGTCTGTGGACATGTGTGGCATAAACATCCCTCTCGAGAAGGGTCTGGAAGCAGAGCGTGCCGCAGACACGCAGTGCTCCCTGCAGCGGGACTCGGGGCCACTGTCCCCACACTTCCCCAGCCCCGGGCTCGGCGGTGAGTGGCAGGCTGGCACGCCTCAGAGGCAGCAGAGGCCCCACCACGGGGACTTTGCCGGACTCTGAGCAGCTCACAGAAGCTACAAACACTGCAGCCGGGAGCCTGGACGTCTGGGGGGCCGTGACGTGGTCTCTCGTTTGTCACTTCGCCTGTCACCAGAGGCCCGTGGCTGCCATGCCCGGGTAGGCCCTGTGCGCATTTTGCCTCGAGCACCTTCGCAGCTCCACACTGCCCTGAGCCACGCGGCTGCCTGTCCGGGCCTGGTCCAGGGGCCCCAGGACTTCGCAGCCCTGAACAAAAGCGTCCCCGCCTGGCTGCTGTTGTGTTTACAATAAACGCAGATGGCAAAATGAGTCACGGAAAAGCAAGGCTGGGAGAGCCTTGCCCCCCAGCCGCTCGGGACATGGAGGAATGACTCAAACGTGGAACAATAAACATGATCGTGGCGTCGGCAGACGTCAGCACAGCCGTGGCGGGCGGTGTGGCTGCTTCGACGTCATCTCCATCTGTCACTGGTAAGCAGGGGGACTTCTTGACAAAAGCGCGTTTGAAATAGGATTTGGGGGAAAAAAAATGCACCAAACCTTCCAAAGACCGGAATTTCCGGAGGCGCTCTGACTACGCAAGTGGGACACACTCTGCCGTGGTTACGTAACGGACGCACGATGAGATGACGAACATGCTGATGGAGGTGACAGTCCATGGCAGACACATCGGAAAGGATGCTAACGTCCAACGCTGAGGGCGCGGAGAAGTAAGAGTCCCCAGAAGACGTCCCGAGGAACGAGGGTTTCGGGACCTTTTAATGCACCTTGCGCGGAGCGGGTTGGCCGGGTGAAGTCAGCGTGGACTAGTTCTGAGCTGCACGACTTCTCGGGGCCTTGCGCTGCTGACTCCCCCGCGGCCGGCCGCAGGACCGCCGACGTTTATGCGTCTGTAAAAATCGGTCAGTCTGGTCCCTCGCCCCGTTTCTGGATGTTCACCTGGAACCCTTGGAAAATTCGGAGACGGCTCCGAAGGCTCAGCTGCCGCCCAGGACACCTTCACGGCGCGCTTCGGATGCAAACGCGTGACTCGGACATGAAAAAGCCTAAAACCCCGTTTTCCAGCTCGAGACGCAGAGACGGCCCGGATACGAACCCCAGGCATCTGGGGGGACACCGACAATTCCCTCGTCACGGGGGTCTCGCCCCGGCCAGCCGTGCCAGGGGGACAAACCCAAACACCAGGCCGGCTGCATAGTGACCCATCAGCACCCACCTCACTCTTTCCAAGATCAACCGACGAGGGACCACGCTGCACTCAGAGCACACCGGCTGCATGTGTGTGTGTGTTTACGTTGCTTTTGCTTCTAAGGGTGGGGGAAAGTGCTTTTGACCTAGGAGCGGTTGCCTCTCATCCCCGGCAGCTCAACCAAGTCCTAAATCCCTGTTTTGCTTCGTTTTTACCCGTTTTATTGGCGAGCATTACAGAGGCAGCATGTGTAGCCTTTAAATTGTCGTCTTAGGGGATTTTTCCAAGTTGAAGAAATGGGAAAGGTAGTCCACGGCGATGCTAACCAAACACAGACGTTTTTACGACGTTTCTCCACGATAACCAGAGGTCCCTCGCAAGGTGGGCGAATGTCTGGGAAACGTGTTTCCCCCTGCTGAACTAGGTGATTTTCCTGTGTAATGAGGACCCACGGAAAGCACCCACCTCGTGGGTGACGAGACCCGGTGATTCATGCTTCAGTACAATGGGATTTTCATCAAGTGAGGTGTTTGTTGTTGTTTGTTTATTTGTTTTTACAAAAAGCTACAAGTTTACTACCATAACATCTTCTAACATGTATCAAAGTTTCAAGCAGGACCTTTTCAATTACTGATGGCCCATTTGTCTTGAGGGACATCCGGCTGTAGGTCTTTATGGCCAGATGCTGGACACATGTGCACACACTGAGTGACTGTCCCCGGAAGCATCCTGTGACGGGTCTCCGGGGACTCTGGGCTGAAGTGAATGTGAGCACTGCATGAGGGTGAGGGGCCCCCATTTTCCCTGCTGGAGGAGAACCACACACCAAGGGCAGATGGGGCAACAGAGTGAGTGTTGGACCAGAATTTGGGGTGTCATCAGTGTGTGGGTGTCACCTGCTGTAACAAAGCGCCCCAAAGTGGATGGGTTAGAAGAACAAAAATGTGTCCTCCCCCCGTCCTGGGGACCAGCAGCGGGACATCAGGGGTCCCAGGGCCTCGCTCCTTCTGGAGACCCCAGGGAAGGGTCCTTCCTGCCTCTCCCAGTGACTGGGGGCCCCAGGCATCTCTGGGCTGGGACACTGTCGCTGGCTGTAGGGCCACCTACTCCAGGGTGACCTCATTTCACCCCTTAATTTGATGCCCTTTGCCACGTGAAGTGACTCACGGGTTTGGGGGATTACGGTGTGGACACATTAAGAGGCCATTTCAGAGCTGACCCGTGTCCCCGAGCGCCCTAGCCAGCGGGGGAGGGGACTGAGGACAGTGGCAGCGGTAGGCACAGGCAGGTACCCACGCTCATCGTGGGGTGCTTGCTGACTGTCACAGGCTGAACCGTGCACCCCCAAAACTACACACCAAAGCCTGAACCCCAGGACCTCAGAACGTGGCTGGCTGTGGAGACGGGTCTTTACCACAGGTAGTAGGGTAAAATGGGTCACCAGGGCGGCCACGATCCCGTGGGACTGTGTCCTCAGGAAAAGAGGGGATGAGAACACAGACACACGCAGGGAGGACCGGGGAGAGACGGCGTCCACACGCCAGGAGGGAGGCCTCAGGGGGACTGGCTTCGGGACTGGATCTCGGACGTCAGCCTGCAGAGCGCAACTCAATCCGTCTTTGTGGGGCACCGGCCCGCCCGCTCCACGGGTCCCTGCTGTGCCACTGGAGGTGACTGAGACCCCAGCTGACCACGGCGAGAGACACGGGTCACTGGGAGTGACGGACAGTCACTAGGCCGGGCGGCGTGCGTCAGCCGGGGTGTCCGGCTGAGGGGTGGCTGTGCCGGGGAGCGGGGCACCCTGGACGGGGGCGAGGCCGTGCATGAGCCTTCGTCCTGCGAACAGAGCTCAGCCACCCTTTCCTGCCCCAGACAATGAGTGTCATCACCGGGGATGCACACACGCGTGTGTTAGGCACGTGCACACGCGTGTGTCAGGGCACACGTGACACCCCCCTCTCAGGATGGGCTGGGACAGCGGAACACCGGGCAGCGAGCTCGTCACGGGGACTTAACGTGTGAACGTCCCTCGATCTCTCGTGGGGTGAGCTGCTCGATGCGTGAGTAAAGATCCGAGTTCAGAACAACACAGAGGGAGACTCAGGGACACATTCAGAGCTGGCCGCCAGGCGGGTGGGCCGCGGGAGAGGACACGGTGCCACCGGTTACAGGAAGTCAGGGGGATGTGGCCACGGCCCGGGGGGCAGAGCCAGTGACAGCGTAAGAACCAGCGTGGTGCCAGAGGGGGACGGCCCTCAGGGGTCACTGCGTAAGCTACGTACATGTCTGAGAACGTGCTGTGCGCCTGACGCTAAGGTCACATGCGTGTCACCTGTAACTGAGAAGAAACTAGAAGCCAAGAGCTGCCTCCGTGAAGAGAGAGCCGGGCTCACGGCGTGAGCAGAGCCCGGAGACGGCTGCGGAGAGGCCACCGGAGGGCCAGCATCTGCGGTGTCACGGGCCACCAGGGCTGCTGGCTCCAGGTCCCCATGTCACGGGTGGCCACGTGACACGGGGCACTCGCCACCTGGCCATGTCGGGCTGCTGGACCCGGCCGTGGAGACGGCTCTGAGCCTCTGGCTCCCAGGACGGCTCTCGGGACGCTCCGGTCAGGCTTTTTATTCATCTCCCCGTAGCCACGGGACAGAATGCGACTTTGGTGACATGTGAAGGTCTGACAGCTGCTGACAGCCGGAAGGAGAGTGGGGTGCAGTCACGTGGCCTGGCCATGAGCCCTCCCCCAGGGAATCTGCTTTGGGGGACTGTGCCTGGGGTCCCCACCTGCTCCTATGACGCTGAGCCCCAGCCTGGCCCTGGCATCTCTGCACTGTGTCCCTGCAGGACGCTGACGCCCCCGTCCCAGCCTCCTCGGGGACGAGGGCCAGCCTGCTACTGGCACCTGGCCCCCAACTGCAAAACCTGAACCCTACAGATGCGAGCAAACGGCCATGGGTTCCCGAGGACGAGAAGGGACAGCGTGCTCTGGGCAAGGCGGGGCCACTCCTTCTGAGTGCAGCCCCAGCGGGGCCGGGGCTGCTCCATCACTCAGAGATAAAAGGGTTTTCTTGCTGCTGAGCCTTCAGGGACCGGTTATCCGGTGGGGGGGGCAGTGAGGAAATGTTTTCATTGTGCTTCCCGGCCCCAGCCCCCCCCCCCCCCCCCCCCCCCGCACAGAGAGTCACAGCCGATGAGGCACCGGCTGCGGAGAGAGACAGAGAGAGGGGGGTGGGGGGGAAGCCCCGGCCAGGGCACCCCGCGGGGTCTCAGGGACCTGGGAGCGTCCCCCACCTGCGGCCCGGGTGTGACCCTACGCATGTGGCCCTGCAGTGACGTCAGCCCTCCTCCGCCCGCCCCCGCCCTCCCACCCCCCCCACCCCCCGCAGCGTCAGGCGAATTCCCGGAGTCAGCGCTTTCTTTTTTGTCTTTATTTCAATAAAAAGGAAAAAAAAAAAAAAGAAAGAACAACACAGAGTTCGCCGTCCACGTGGCTGGGATTGGGGGGGGGGTGGGGTGGCGCGTTGCTGTGCTTGTCGGGACGCTCAGAGCGTCTTTAGGTCCCAATGTCTTTCAGACACAGAGCGGCGTCCGGAGTCTGCGGGGGGGGGGGCGGGGAGGGGGCACAGGACGGGGTCTCCGGGGACGAAATCTCTGCGTTCGGGCTGCGCGGCCCGTCCCCCCTCGGCTGCAGAGCTGGGGCTGGGTGGGCGTCGCTCGGCAGGTGTTCCCATCCCTATCTGCCGGCCCCGAGGCATCGGGGATCCCTGCAGGGAGGAGGCGGGGCCGAGGGCTCCGTCTGTCCCCAGGGAGGGAGGGAGCATCACGGACAGACGTGCGGACCTCAGGCACTAGGGCACCGAAGCGCTGAGCCCCGGGAGACCGGCGGGAGAAACGTCCCTCCTGCTGCGCAGCCGCCTGCGGCCTCTCGGGCGGGGCCTGGAGCCACGTGCGTCCTCGAGGGGGAGGGGCCGGAGCCACGGGCATCCCCGGCCTGGGCCGTGTCCCCGAGAGCCCCCGCAGTCTCTAACTGTCCACACACGGCTGGTGCTGGCCCGCGGCTGGCGTCGCTCACAGAGTCACGTACGCGTTGTCACCGATCACGAACGTGAAGCCGGCGAGGCAGACGCCGTCCTTGCCGGGCGGCGGGGCCGGGGGCTGGCCGTGCTGGCCGGCGGCGTCCGGGCCCCCTCCGGCGTCCCGCGTGCCGGGGCCTGCGCCGTGGGCGGCGGGACCCCCGGGGCGTCCTCCACCACGCACGCGCGCTCGCCATGCTCCACCTTGCTCAGCACGGCCACGTTCTGCGTGTCGTGGATCCATTCCTGCGGGGCCGAAGGTCGGGAGTGAGACGCGAGCACAGGAGCCCGGCTCCCGGGCCCAGCTCGTTCCCGGCTGGGGCACGAGTGTCACGGGCAGCACGGTGACGAGCCAGCCCTGGGAGACGGAGCACAGAGCTCCTGCGTGCAGCAGCGAGGCCTCCGGGCGAAGGCCGCCCCAGGGGGCTTTGCTGCTGCCCGCACCCCTTCCCTGCACCCCGCAGGGGTCTGCACCCCCCCCCCAAGCACCCGCGTCCCACAGGGGTGACTTTGAGCTGAGACACACAGCAGCGGACGCAGGAGCCGTGTGCCGCCCCTTCCTGCCTGGGACCACGGCATCCACTTCCCCTTTATGAAGAAACTTCCGTCTGCACAGGGGCCTCGTCCCCTCTCAGGCCCAGGCGGCACCTGGGACAAACCCGCCACACGACCCCCACTCGCCAGGCGTTTCCTGCTGCTGCCCCCACTCCTGCCTGCCCGCCAGGCCCGGCCTGGGCTCTGCTCCTCCGAGAGCTTATCTCTTCTTCCCTATGGGCGCCCCCTCATCTGTGTGTAAAATGTGCCTCCTCTCCTGTTCATCTCTTTTTAATCTGCCTCCCCCTCCCCACCCATTAATTTATATTCCTGGGGCACAGAGCCTGAGGAGTAGAGGGAAAATAATTTCCCCAGGGTTTTCTTTATCCCCTCCACCTAAGAAGTTCTGCATTTCACCTTGTTCCTGTCGGACGTGGAATGGTGCAGACACTTTGCCTAAAATAAATGTATTCCCGAGTCCCAGTCCCCAGGACCTGTGAGTGTGGCTTTATCTGAAAACAGGGTGTGTGCAGCGTGATTTCTGAGGGACCTGATGAGTCCTCGTAGAGCAGGTGGCCTCAAACCCAGTGACAGTGTCCTTATAAGGGACAGAAGAGACACAGACACAGAGGAGCCACATGGACCCGGAGGCAGAGATGGGAGGGATGTGGCCACCAGCCCAGGGACGCCTGGGGCCCTCAGACGCTGGGAGAGGCAGGGAGGACCCTCCCCTGGGGCCTCCGGAGGGAGCGAGGCCCTGGGACCCCTGATGTCCCACTGCTGACCCCCATTACAGGGGGGAGGGTAACTTTGTGGTGTTTTCAGCCTCCAGCACCTCCCAGAGGGTGGCTGCCCCCGGGACTGAAACAACAGGGCGCACAGTGTCCTGTGAGGCCCCCGCCCGCGTCCCCTGCGCCTGCCGCTCAGCGGTGGGGAGCACGCGCCAGCGGGGTCACTGCCGCCTCCGACGCTGCACAGCGGAAGTTCCCGCCCAGCGCCAGCCCCGCGGGCCGAGGCTCACACGGCTTCCTGGGGAGATGGGCGGCCGATTAGGCTGAGCAGGTGCGCGGGGCTGCTGATCTCCCTGCTGATTTACAGACCCGCGGCTTCCGGGACCCTGCGAGCCGCCGCCTCCGACCCCGAGCTGGGAGCGTGGGGCTGCGGTGCGCAGGGCGGGGGCTCGCGGCCGCGTCCAGACGCAGCGGCCGGGAACGGCGGGGTCGAGCAGGCCGTGACACGGACACTCGCGGCAGCACAGGAAGCACAGGAAGCCGGCGTTACCTGGAAGTCCCCCTGGTGCGCGTCGAACAGCCCCGGGAAGGAGGCCTTGGGGTCGGGCACGCTGGGCATGAGCAGCTTCCTGACGCTGGAAGGGACACAGACAGCCGGTCAGGTGGGGGCCGAGCCAGGCGCGGGTGCCAGGCGCACGGGCCCTGCACGCAGCTCGCGAGGGCCGCGGACGGCGGCCTCGCAGGCCCGGGTCCCTGGCGGAACCGAGGCCTCCGTTTCGAGGCGAGCGCCTCTCCCCCGGGTCCCCAGGTCCCCAGCACCCGCCACCCGCCAGGCGGGGCACAGAGCGCCGCCCCGCACAGGACGGCCCCACCACGCCGGAATGCTTATGCCCCGTCGCTGGGGCCTGCGCTGAGCTGAAGCCCTGAGCCCTGGGGACTGGACTGGGAGGTGGGTTTTCCGGAGGCGACGCCGCGGAAACGAGGTGATGAAGATGGGGACTGAGGGCGAGCAGCGCCCCAAAGCAGGCCGCTGCCGGACGCTGGTTCTTTGCAGGAAGCGTAGACAGAGGAGGGCTCCGCGCGCCCCCAGCTGGTCTCCCCAGAATCACGGGTCCATGCCCCTTTCTGCAGAGGCCGCTTCCCTTGGTCGAGCGCCCCCTGCCCGCAGCGGAAGGAAACGCAGTGCGTCCACCGTAATTCCGCGGGACAGACTTTACCCACGCAGTTCTCTCCTTCCCACAACGGACCCGTGAAGAGGCGCAAGCGCCTCGCTCCTCTGAAGGGCCCCTTCTGCACAGTCTATCGCCCTTCGTTAGGATGGTGCATCAGCCCCCCGGACGAATGCTTTTTGGGTTTAATTTCTTTTCTTTGAAGTTCCCACGTGCGTAAAAAATATTACATCAATAAAGAAATAGATGCCTTCTCTCCTGTTATCTGTCCGCGGTCAGTTTAATTCACAGGCCCCGGAGAAGGAACCTAAGAGGTTGTAATTTACCGTACTCCTAACCTAGTACGACTGGCGTCTCTGCGACAAGAGGCGGAGACAGCAGGGATGCGTGTACCCGTGGAGGGAAGCCCATGTGAGCACACGGAGAGAAGACAGCTGTGCACATGCTAAGGACACAGGACGCAGGAGGGACCAGCCCTGCCCACGCCTGGACCTGGGTCTCGGACGTGCAGCCCCCAGGACGGCGAGAGAATAAATTCTTGTCGTTCGCATGCCCAGTGTTCGCCGGTCTCATGGGGAAGATCTAGGGAATGACTCGTCTGTTTCGCAGTCGCCGAGAATGCGGGCTTCCCGTAAGGACAGGCGAGTGCGGGAAGGGCGCCCTTCGGGGTCCTTCGGGGTCCTTCAGTTCTGCGTTCAGACCGCCACACACGTCAGCAGTCCACTCTCTTTACCAAGGTGCCATCGCGAGTCCAGCATGTCGGGGACTTCTGCCCGAGCCACTTGAGGAGGCAGGACTGGACCGAGGTGACGGATGACGCGCGAGGCCCGAGGACGCGTCCTCGTGGCTGCGTGTAGCTGTGATGAGGACGCGCGTGACGCCGCCCAGGTCAGCCCAGCCCAGTCCAGCCCCAGAGCCCGCGCGCTGCAGCGGGCAGACCTGTGTCTCTGCACCGCTCCGCCGTTGCTATGGGAACGCCATCGCGAGAAGCGGACACGCCCCGAGCGCCCTGGGCGCGTCCTTAACGGCCGAACACCTGCGCCCAGGTAACTTTCAGCTCAGGTGGACACAGCTGAGGTCAAATCGTTGCGTCGACGGTTAACAGAGAAAACGACTGAACGGAATGTTTCTGAAACGCTGTCTCGCGTCTGGAGGATTATCATTCGGTCACGTAACCGGAGCTAAAAAGCGGACGAGCTTTTCTCGGCAAAGCCTCGTCCCGTCACGGATCAAATCGTGTGGGCGAAGGTGTCGTGATCCACGCCAGCGTCCGGCACTCTGAGGGGGACAGGAGTCCCGCTCGGTGGGGTCTGCGCAGGAAGCCAGCAACCGCGCTGCTCGCAGGGACGCGGGTCCGGGCGACGGTTTCCAAGGCGACAGTCCCCAGGACGCTCTGCTACTGTCCTGAGCCACCGGCTCGCGGTTCCGCCCCACGCCCCTGGAACGTCCCCTTGGCCCAGAGTGCAGGGCGGGGGACGCGGCGCCCGGCGGAATAACCCCGGCGGACGCGGGCCCTTCCCCGGGGCTGTGGACGCGTGCGAAGCAGAGCCCTCCGCCCCCGAGCGCGACGCCGGCGGCGCCGGCGACAGCACGCGCCCTCACCTCCGCAGCTTCCACAGCAGCAGCAGCGTCACTGGCATTAGCAAGAGCACAGCGGAGATCAGGACGAACCTCGGGAGGAGCGCTCTGTCCTGACACGAATCTACGGCGAAACAGCGGGCGCCGTCGGTCCTGGGCCTGGTGCCCCATGGCGCTGCGCCCGGCCCCCGCCGCGCACCGTGTCCCTGTGCCAAGGTCGGCGCCGGCAAATCGGCAGAAAGTATCCCGGAAGCAGAGCTGGTGTCTCCTCCCAGACACACACGTGGCCGACACCACGGGAGGCCTAGGGCACTCAGGCCCCTGCCCCGGACGCCTCCCTGTGCCGGCCCTGGGGGCATCCGGGCTTGACTGGGACTGTTATCCATCCACCCATCATCCATCCATCATCCACCCATCATCCATCCATCATCCACCCATCATCCATCCATCCATCCATCCATCCATCATCCATCTATTCATCATCCATCCATCCATCCACCCATCATTCATCCATCCACCCATCATCCATCCATCCATCCATCCATCATTCATCCATCCATCTATCCATCATCCATCCATCCATCATCCGTCTATCATTTATCTATCTATCCATCCACCCATCATACATCCATCCACCCATCATCCATCCATCCACCCATCATCCATCCATCATTCCATCCATCCATCCATCCATCATTCATCCATCCACCCATCATCCATCCATCCATCCACCCATCCACCCATCCATGCATCATCCACCCATCATCCATCCATCATCCATCCATCCATCATCCGTCTATCATTTATCTATCTATCCATCCACCCATCATCCATCCATCCACCCATCATCCATCCATCCACCCATCATCCATCCATCATCCATCCATCCATCCATCATCCATCATCCATCATCCATCCATCATCCATCTATCATCTATCTATCTATCTATCCATCCATCCATCCACCCACCCATCATCCATCCATCCATCATCCATCATCCATCCATCCATCTGTCCATCATCCATCCATCATCCATCTATCATCCATCTATCTATCTATCTATCCATCCATCTATCATCTATCTATCTATCATCTATCTATCTATCTATCATCTGTCATCTATCTGCTCATCTGCACCTATGTCAGTCTAAGGACGTCCATAAATGGTGCTTGTCATTGTTGCCAAGTTAATAGAACTGAAAAGTAAGAATCGGCCTCATGAAGAGGGAAGAAGCAGACAGAGCAGCCGCTTTCCACTGATCTCAGCAGGAGGGATGGAGGCTCTCAGGTGCTGGCCTGTCCTCGTCCCCCGGGCACAGTGCTGGCCCGTCCCCCCCCCAGGCATGGCGCTGGCCCGTCCCTCCCCCAGGCGTGGTGCTGGCCCATCCTGGGCAGCGACACCGCCTGCCTGCCGACATTACCTCGCAGCTCGCCCCTCTGCAGGTGTGCTACCTCTGACCAGTCGCTGGGGTAGGTGTTGGGGCCGTAGCTGGCCTTCTGTGCTCTCACTCTGGCCCGGAAGAAATAGCATTTGTCAGCGTCCAGGCCCTCCACGGTGACACGGCACGTCTCCTCCTCCCTGGACTGCAGTTAGAGACAAATGCGGTCATCAGACACTGGACCCCGGCTGGGCCTGTTCCCGCCGGGGGCTCCCACAAGCCCCCGCGGCAGCCATCGGCACCGAGTGCCACTGCCTCTCTCCACGTGCTCGTCTTTGAAAGAACATCGGGACACAGATGGGTCCACACGTCTGTGCTCCCCTCCGAAAAGGAAGGCAAAAACAGAACAAATCATGTACGGCTGCTTTGGAAGCCTTACTGAGTGGTGACAACTTCTTCCTTTAAAATAATAAAAAAAAAAAGGCAATGGGTTTTTTTATGAATAGAGAAGGAACGCATGCTTACTTTCGAGATTTTAGGAACCACGCACACACACACGACGAAGGCCAAATAAAAAACGTAAAACCCTTTTCTTCCTAGCTCCAAAATATCACCGCCAAGAAAAAACTTGCTTTTCTTTAATTCTCACTTTTTCTTTATTTTCACCAGAACACAATGCTTTTCTGAGCACATGGCTTCTCACCACTAAACATGCTTTAAACCACCCTTTGATGGCTCCTTAATTTTTTTATTACGCAGCTGGACCGCTATCTCTTTGACCGTAGAACACTCAGGTGCTCCCATGCTTTGCTTTTTTTTAAGATAATGCTCCAACAGACACATCTGTGCATAGCACCTCCTCATCTGCATTTTGAAGTATTTCCTTAAGATCAGTTTCTAAAATGGCAAATCAATACGTCAGAAGTAGGACCACGCACAGCCTCTCGAAGGCGGTCGGCCGGCCACGCCACTGAGGAGAGTCACGCGGCTGAGCTGCCGGCTGCGTCCACGAACTCCCGAGTCCCCTGCGGCTTGACTTCGCGTTCCCCTGCGGTCGTGACTCCGTCCTCGTGGCCGCAGCTCTGAGCTCCTCCGCCCCTGTCCTCACGGGTCCCCTCTCCCTCCTGTGACGTCCGGCCACCTCGGGAGGCCCCTCAGCCCCTCGCAGCCGTCACTGCCGGGTTGGCTCCAGCGTCTGCAGCCTCAGTGTGTGCCGCACGGACGCGGCTGCACCCTCCCTCGCTCCCGCCGCGACTCACTCACGAACGTTCATTGTGCCGAAACGCTCCACCCTCCTTCAGAGCCTCGCAAAGTTGCCAACGCAGGCGACGGTGCCAACCGGCCAGCAAGACGGCAGGTGACAGTGGCCCGCCTGGCCCGCTCACGCCCCCGCGCCCGGTCACCGCTCTGACCCCCGCTGGCACCCGCCTCTGCAGGTCTTCTTCCGGACACGGAGCCCAGGGTCGTAAAACCGAACCGAGCAGCCACCAAAAGGCCCTTTCGTTTGCCCACAGAGGTGCGGGCACGGACGTGCTCGGCGATGGTCACAGGCGCTGAGGAACCGCAGACGGACAGTGTGCTGTCCGTCCCGGGGCCCCGGACGCATGGCCTTCGAACCGCCACAAGGGGACAGTCAGGGAACACCAGGGCGGCCGCGGGCGACCCCAGCGGAGCCCTGCTCCTCGGCTGGGCCATGCCTCTGGGTTCGATCACGTGCCCCGGAAGCAAGCGCTGAAGCCCCAAAGGCCGGTGCCCACGAGCGTCAATGTATCTGGAGAGAGTCTTTGCAGGCGTCAAGAAGTTAGGACGTGCCCGTTACGGTCGCTGAGGCGCCCCACGGCAGGCGGCGTCCCGGGAGAAAAAGGGGCAGACACAGACTTGTGACGGAAAAGGGACGACGAGGACACACGGACGTGGAGGCGAGATGCCGCGGGCCTCGCGGGCGGAGCGTGGATGGAGGGACGTGGCCTCGAGGCCAGGTGCGCCGAGGGCCCCAGAAGCCACCGGCAGCTGGGAGAGGGGCCGGGAGCAGAGCGTGCCCTGGAGTCCCCAGACAGAAGCACCCGTGGACACCGCGACCCCAGGCGTCCGGGGCCCAGCACCCTGGGGGGAGGGGACACGTCTGTCCACGGAGCTGGAGCTCTGGAGTGGCCGGTGCAGGAGCCACGCAGCTGGGCAGCACGAAACCTTCCGCGTCAGCGTGGGGAGCCTCCCCGTCTGATGGCGAGGGAGACCAGGGAGCCCGCGGCTCCGGGGGGCGCTGTGACCACAGCTGCAAAGCGAGCTTGGACCCCACAGCCCGCGACCCGAGTCCCGCGCCGTGGGCCGTGCGCCTGGAGCACAGCTCCGCCCTGCTCAGCGTTCCTGCTCTCAGGCTCCCTCCACGGCCCCCCTCAGGCTCCTGGGGGGACACCGGCCAGTTGCGACCGACGGGGCCGAGGCCCTGAGAGCCAGCGGGCGGGGACAGGGAGCCCGAGCCGGCCACAGGGAGGACAGGGAGCTCGGGCCGGCCACGGCGGGGCAGGGAGCCCAGGCCGGTCACGATGGGACAGGGAGCCCGGGCTGGCCACGATGGAACAGGGAGCCCGGGCCAGCCGCAGGGAGGACAGGGAGCCCGGACCGGCCGCGGCGGGGCAGGGAGCCCAGGCCGGTCACGATGGGACAGGGAGCCCGGACCGGCTGCGGCGGGGCAGGGAGCTCGGGCCGGTCACGATGGGACAGGGAGCCCGGACCGGCCGCGGCGGGGCAGGGAGCTCGGGCCGGTCACGATGGGACAGGGAGCCCGGACCGGCCGCGGCGGGGCAGGGAGCTCGGGCCGGTCACGATGGGACAGGGAGCCCGGACCGGCCGCGGTGGGGCAGGGAGCTCGGGCCCGGCTGGCAGGCCGCCCCGGCTGACCTCCGGGTCGTGAGGACACTGTAGGACAGCAGGTGCAGGGGACAGTGACACGCGGACGTCAACGCGTGGGTGGGGTTGCTGTGTCCTTGCACACAGTGTGCCAGCATTGCACGGCCCCCGACCTGACTCCACGTCGCTCCCTGGGGAGGGGGACCTTCCGGACCAGCCTGCCCCTCCTCGTCTTCCTTCCCAGCGCCCTCGGCCACCTGCCCCTACCCCCGTACGTATGGCTCTGGTCTCCGTCCTCCTCCGCACATCCGTGGACAGGTCCCCCTGCCGCCTGCACAGATGCACCCGGCTGGACCGCGGCCAGTGTGACCGGCGCCCAGCAGCGACAGGCGCCCTGACCGGGGCCTGCGACTTGCTCCACACCCAGCGGCTGCTTCTCGAACGAGCGTTGGCGGAGGCCCCTGTGACACGGCGGGCACCGCGGAGACCCAGGGTCCTGGGCCGAGACGCCCGTGGGACTCGCCCCGACCCCGGGGCCCCCGCTCTCTGCTCTGCGCCGAGGGGTTAATCCCAGCGGCCGAGCTCACGGCCCCGGAGCCAGAAAGCCGTCCCCGCGTATCCAGGACGCAGGGATGGTCCGGGTGTAATGACGGTGAATTTTACGTCCACTTGCCCAGGCTGGGGTCCGGCCCTTAGGTGCCATGCCAGGCGCGCTGTCCCTGTGCAGGGATTGGCCGGTGTGACTGACGTTTCTAACCAGTCGACTCTCAGTCCCTCTTCATGTGGGTGGGCCTCGTCTAATCAGGTGAAGGCGTGCACCGCGAGACCCCAGGACCCCTGCTGACCAGCAGTCTGGCCCGAGCACCCTACGCAGAGCTGTGCCTGACCGTCCGGCCTCCTGGCCGGGGACGGACCACTGCAGGCGGCCGCACGACCGAGTCCCCATAGCCGGAGCCGCGGGGGCCCGTCCACGTCCCTCCCGGGCACCCGCCCGCGCATCAGCCCGCGGGGGCGGCTCCGCACGCACCTGCCACTCGCTGTCGAACATGCTCCGATGCTGCACCTCGTACAGGAGGCTCCTGAGGGACAGGTTGGAGCACGTCGCCGTCACCGCGTCCTCGTGCCACTGGAAGCTCAGCTGTGCCGGGGAGCTGGGTTTCACTGCGGACGAGAGACGGGACCGTGGTCGCCACCCCGACCGAGGCGCACGCCGCACGCGCCCGCGGCGACGGGGCCCGGACTGCGCAGGCGCCGTACGTCCCCGGGGCGCGTTTACTGCGGGGTTTTCACCGCAGCGACGAGGACCCGCAGGAGTGTCGGGGAACCGGCTCCCCGAAACCGCGTGAAAACACGAGCGTTTCTGTGATGGGACGCATCGTGTCCGTCCCCCAAAACACATGTGACGGGGACGCGACTGCGTGCGGAGACGGGGTCCCCGCGAGCGGGCTGGGTTGTAGCAAACGGACACGGTCGGGGCTGAGCGGTGTCTCTACGCTGAAGCCCCGTCTCTGGCACCTGCGAAGGTGACCTTGTGAGAAGGCACGATCTCTACAGACAGCATCGAGAGATGATGGTCGCCCCGGAGAGGCGACCCTAAGCACAATGACGGTGTCTTTACAAGGGACAGAAGGAGAGACACAGACACAGAGGAGGCGGAGGTGGGGGGAGGAAGGGCGGCGGGGGGGGGGGTGTGGGCGTGGCCAACAGCCGTGACAGCACGCGAGTTATCGTGACCCCTGTGATTTCACCCCGCCCCCGGAAGCTCCTACGGGGTCCGCGAGTAACTGATACCAGGGGTCTGCAGACCTCGTGGGACTCTGAGGTAGCGCTGTGACACCCCGTCTCTCAGAGAAACACAGGCTAAGGCGTAGACACGGTGCAGAGAGGCTGTATTTCCACAGTTTCCTCATCCAGGGTGCGCAGCCGAGTCTCCAGCGCTCAGCAGAAAGAGGTGGGCTGGGGGCGGAGCAGGCGGGGTCCCTTGTCCCCGAGCGGGTCCCTTGTCCCCCAGCGGGGCGAGAGCCCCGTGCTGCACACTGGGCACGTCAGGTCAGAGCACCGCGTTCCGGGGGCCTGGGCCTGCCCCCCTGGGCGGGGACGAGGGAGTTTCTGGAACGCAGGTCCTCCTGGGCTGGGGCAGGACGGGCACTCACAGAACTCGCTGATCCACAAGCTGCGGTTGAGCAGAGGGGCCGTGCCATCCCACAGGGAGAGGCAGAGGATCGAGTCCCCCGGTGCGTCCAGCCGGCAGCCGGCCGTGCGGCCCCGTCGCAGGATGTACTGGCCACACTGGCCGTAATTGCTGCACTGGCTGCAATCTTCATCCTCGCAGAACCTGCGGGAGGAGCACGGGGACCCCTGAGCCGTGCGCATCGTGCGCAGGGACCCTGCCCCCCGGTGCACTCGCTGCCACGCTCCCGCCCGCGACAGCCAGACCCATCCACACGCAGCATCCCCTGAGTCCCAGCCCTGGAATGTGCCAGACGCAGCGCGCGCACGGTGACCCTCCAGACTCCTGTGCTCGCCCTGGTCCCAGAGAGTGACGACGTGTGTGGGACGTCACTAAGCAAAGGCTCTGGGTGACGCTGTCCAGGAGCAGGTGGCCCTCGGCACAACTGTCCTCGTCAGAGTCTCAGGAGGAGAAGCCACGAGGAGACAGAGGCAGAGACGGGAGGGACGTGGCCACCAGCCCGGGGACACCCGGAGCCCCCGGACGCTGGGAGAGGCAGGGAGGACCCTCCCCTGGGGCGTCCGCAGGGAGCAAGGCCCTGGGCCACCTGGCCGTCACACCCCTGGTCCCCAGGACCGGGGAGGACACAAGTCCGTTGTTGGAAGATGTGCAGTTTGCACCATGCCGTTATGACCACCTGGGAATTAATGCAAACGGACTTCGGGATGCAGGGTCACCCCGCTCGGAGCCGAAGGCCGCGTGAATCAGGGTGTGGCAGGACTGGCCATGTCGGAGCCATGCCTGGATTTACACAGCTGTGGTGTCCAGCCTGGGGCCGGCTCAGGCTCCGTCCTTAACACCTCAAAGCCCCCCAGCGACTCAATTGAGACCCCCCCTTTATCAATGGAGACTCCGATGCCCAGAGAACTCAGGGGACCATGTGTGTGCCCCCCCACCCGGAAACCCGGGGCGTATTTTTCTTCTGAATCTTGGTTCCCAAATCAACTCATCTAAAAGTTTCCCTGTTCTCTGCTGCTGCGTGTTTATCTCACGGGTCATCAAACGGCTGACGAGCGACCTCAGGTCACGCCCCTCGCCCTGCAGAACCGAAACCACAGGAGCTGGAAAAACCCTGCCTCCCACACGGAACCCGCGTCTCTGAGCGAGCCAGGCGTGTGCGAGCCCAGTGGCCGTGGGCCCCCTGCTGGGCACATCCCGCTGGGCACATCCTGCTGGGCACATCCCACAGGGAACATCCCGCTGGGCACATCCCACTGGGCACATCCCACAGGGAACATCCCGCTGGGCACATCCTGCTGGGCACATCCCACTGGGCACATCCCGCTGGGCACATCCCGCTGGGCACATCCCACAGGGAACATCCCGCTGGGCACATCCCACTGGGCACATCCCACAGGGAACATCCCGCTGGGCACATCCCGCTGGGCACATCCCGCTGGGCACATCCCGCTGGGCACATCCCGCAGGGAGCATCCTGCAGGGCACATCCCACTGTGGTGCTTTGCCGACGTGGTTTTGTGCATCTCCACTTCCTGGGAACTCGGGGAACGGTGGCTGTGGCCGTGGTGGGCAGGGGGCCGAACGCTCCCTCCCGGCCTCCCTGCCCGGCCTGTCCCCGGCCGGCGTCCGGAGGGAGGCGCGTTGGGCGCAGGGCGGCTCGTCCCCTCCCTGGCCACTTACGTGTACAGCAGCGTCAGATTGGCCCCCGGGACTTCACTCGTGTTCCACGTCACCTCCACTGTTTCGAAGTTAAAGTTGACGATGTGGAGTGGCAGGGTGTCTCCTGGGAGCAGGGGACAAAGGGAGCAGGCTGTGAGGTCACGGTCACGCCGGGGGGACCGGGCAAGCGGGGATGGGGAGGGGACGTCACCCTCTTGTCACGCAACGCTACGCGGCTGCGTCGAAGGCGCAGGTGCCTCCCCGACCTGCACAATCATGCCAGTGCGGCCGAGCCTCGGCGGCACAGGGGGTGGCCTGGAACACGGTCGCCTGTCCCTGTCCCCAAGCTCCCTGTTGTCCTCAGAACTGCACGCGTCACAACGGCAGGGAGGAGCCAGGCCGGGCGGGGCCTTCGGCCTCCAAACGTGGCTCAGGATTCCGTCGGCGTGACTTGCGCCACGGTCTGGGTCGGCCACGCTGAGCCTAGTCCGCGGGTGTGTTTCAGGCCTGGGCAGATGCAGGGACATTGTGGGGACAAAGCTGGCTTTCCGCCTGCCGGGGAAGCCGCCGGCCAAGTGGCAAATGCGTGAGGCTGGGGTGGAGCCCGTGGTGCTGGATTAGAAGTGGAAGTGTAAAAACAGGTGATAAGTAGACCGTGGATACGTGGATAGCTACGTAGATGTACAAACACATAGACAGACAGACAGACAGACAGAAGATGATAGATGATTGATGGACGGATAGACCAATCAATGGATGGATGGATAGACAATGACGATGATGATAACGATGATAATAATGATGATGACGATGATGGTGATGGCTAGATAGATGGATAATCGGTGGATGATAGATGATAGACAGCTAGGAACATAAATACATATATGCTAGATGATAGATAAGTAATACATGATAGATAGATCGATGATAGATGACAGATAGATAGGAGAGAAAGAGAGAGAGAGAGAGAGAGAGATGGACAGATGGGGGGTTGGGCGAGTGGCCCCCACATGTGGCACCCGGCAGGACAGGGGTGAGCGGGAGGCGGACAGACCCCCATCCTCAGACGCTGGCGCAGAGGGCAAGGGTCACGGGGTCAGGGTCACGTCCAGCTCTGGGCAGCCCCCCGCCCTGGAGGAAGACACCAGGACCCCCGAGGCCCCAGCGCTGTGGGCCCGCCCCGCCGCACGGTCTCCTGCTCTGCCCGCGGGCACGGACGGGGTCCCCACGTATCGCGTGGTTCGGAGCTCACCGCGTCCCCCAGCACGGCCCCTCACTCGTCCAGCGTGAACCCCAAACCCGTCCTGCAGTCTATCCGTCTGTCTCCACATCTCTAACCCACCGCCCCTCCGCCTGCACCGACCCCACGGGTCAGTGGCTCTCCACCCTGCGGAAATAAGCAAGGACCGCCCCCACCCCCCACCCCCCCACCCCCCGCCGGAATGAGAACGGGCAGGCGCTGTTTCCCCAGAGCTCACGGCAGCCAGGCTGCCGGCAGCGGGGGGCGGGGACCGCTCGGCGGGGGGGGCCGCTCGGCGGGGGGGGGGGGGGGGCGGGGGCTGCCAGCCTAGGACGGCGGGCGTGGCCCAGGGCGCGGGGTCCCGTAGGGGGCGTAGAAGCAGCGGTCTGGCCCCCTCTGTCTGGCCGTGGGTCGGGGGCACTTGGGGGCCTTTCCTGGCGTGGGTCTGGGAATCAGTGGAATGTGGGGGCCACGTGTGTGGGTGCGTGAGCCAGGCCTTCGTCCCCCAAGGCCAGAGCCAATTCTCCTGCTGTGTGCCGTGGCCATTCCTAAGTCCCCCCAAAGTGGCCGCCCGCAGTGTGGGGGGCCTGCGGCTCACTGCTGCTGGAGATGAGGGACATGGGGGCCGTGAGGGACACGGGGAGGCCGCTGGGCAGTGTGCCCTTCCACTGTGCTGACTTCCCTTGGGCCCCACACGGGGAGCAGGTGGCCGCTGGGGCCTCGGCCAGTGAGCCATCTGGCCTGGCCGCCCGCTGTGGAAAGTGTCTGACCAGTCACCCAGGCGCCTGGTTTCCCAGCCGGGAGGCAGACGGGCATCAGGGCACCACGTCGCTGTGCCCTTGGGGTATCCTCACGGGGGAGGGGGGCACAAAGCAGGTTTGAGATGGGCACCCCGCAACCGTTCGCACCCTCTGGGGACTCCAGACGAGAAACGGAGGCTCCGCGCTGTCTGCCGACTCCCCGGGGGGAGCCTCGCCCGCCGGCGCTGCAAGGCCTCCCGGGGGGAGCCTGTCCCGCTCCGTGGGCTGTGCACAAATCCTCTCGAAAGACACCACGCTGTTCGCCACACAGAGGACCCACGAAGACCCTGGTCCACGTCCTGCGGTCGAGGCTTCGAAGTGTCATTTAAGGGCGCTGTCGGCCCCAGGTCCCGAGCAGGTCGGTGTCTGGACCAAGCTGCACACCAGCCCCGGGCTGCAAGGACAAGTGTGACTCTCGGCTGGACAAAGCGTCCAACACTGAGGTCAGGGCCGCGCCGGGCGACCTGAGGTGACCGCAGGCTGCGGGGGTCACGTGGCCACGCAGCTCCGTCCCGGGAGCTCTGCTCGCTGCCCAGTCTCATCCGCCTGGCTCCTCGGGGCCTCTCGCTGCCCCCGGCCCAGGCGCGGTGCTGTCCGGGGCAGACTGGCGAGGAACACCGGTTTCCTCCCCTCCTCCTCCTCCTCCTCTGCAGACGAGGCCTCTGGGCTGTCACTTCCCAGCCTTGCCGCCCGCACCACGTGCACCGAACGCTGCCGCGTCTCCCCGGTGGCCTCGTCGTCCCTGTTTTCCGGTGTCGGCTGCTCCGCAGCAGGACCTCGGGGCCGGCACAGCCGCATCCCCCACGGCGGCCGCTCACAGAGCAGGCGCTGCCCGTTGTCCCAGTGGTCGGGAGCGTCCGTCGGACGCTTCACAAGGCTCAGGCGTCAGCTGCCGACCACACAGAGCGCCGTGAGGGAGGCCACCGTGGTGACCGAGGTCGTTGGTGCGTGGACAGGGAGGCAGCCCAGGGCGGGGGGCCAATCTGCACCCCGTCAGCCGTGCATTCGCCCAGCAAGTCCCCGCCTCCCTGGGGCCCCCGCGTCCACCCAGGAAGGCCGCAGGGGACGCTGCGCGGAAAAGCCACCAGAGTCGAGTTCTGCCGGAGCCAGCCACGCGCATCCTGGGTCGTCAGCGTCCCGCAGACGGGGCGCCCGGCGGGGCCCGCGCCTGGGGCACGGGGAGCGAGCGCTCAGTGGGGACAGAGTTCCCGTCCGGGACGAGGACCAGGCCCAGGGGCTGGCGCTGCCGGCCCCCGCAGAAGGCCCTGCACGCACTTAAGTGTCCCCGAAGCCGGCGTGCACAGCGTCATGATGCGAGGCATCCGGCCGTGTGCATCGCGCCGAAATTTTTTTTTTTCAAGATACGCGACTTCATTTTGAGCTTGAAAACTCTCGTGTAAGACCCTTCGACGACAGCTCGCGGAGGGATCGTTCGTGCTCCGGAGTTGGGGACGCGGCGTCGACCCGGGGCGCAGGGACTTCCCGCCTTGTTGCCTTTTCCCGGCCAGCAGGCATTCCAGTGAGGGGACCTCGGGGCGCGTGTCTCAAAGACACCTCCTTGGTTACGTAGACTGGGTGTGATCCCCACCGAGTGGAATATACTCGCCGTGAAAAGGAGGGAGGCGTGGACATGGGCTGCGTACGACGTGCAGGACCCCGGACCCACGATGCTCGGTGACAGACAGAGACGCAGAAGGTCCGCAGCACGAACCCCTGCGTGTGGAATGTCCAGAGGGGGCCGTTCGCAGAGACAGGAAGTGGGCGGCAGTGGTGGGGGAGGGAGTGGGGGTGGTTTAATGGGATGCGGTCCCTTGGGGGCCATGGGCAAGGTCTCAGGTGGCGTGTGGGGACAGCCACACGGCCCTGTGAGCCGCGAAGCCGTGAGGCTGAGACCTCGCGGGCCAAATGCACGATGCGTGGCCCGCGGCCCCGTACCGCTGTCCCCTTCCGTCACGGGCGTCCGCTGGCTTTCGCTCAGAGCCGCCGGACCCTCGTGCTGAGCAGCGACCCCACGGGCAGTGCCAGACCCGGGGCTCCCTGTCGCGCCGCCCGCCACCCCCCGGCGCCTGTGAAACTTCTGGGGCTTCTGACAAGCTGCCTTTGCTTCATGCCCTGCTGCTCACGCCGCTTCTCAGAAAAGCACGCACCCCGCGAGTGTAGCTGCAGATGAAGAGATTCGCCAACCCTCGGTCACCACTGAAATACCAAGAATTTCCTTCTACACGTGCAACCCGCTTCCCGGGTACAAAAAAATACACGTACGTGCAGAGAAGGTGCCTGAATGATAATGATAAAAACCGGCTTGGCTGAGCTCAGGTGCAGCGAGAGCCGTGAGCCCGGATGCTGCGGGGTGAGCCGGGGCAGAGCACGCCAGGGCGGCTCCGGGCACCGTGCCCCCTTCCCGCCGTCCCTCCTTCCTCCCGTCCTTCCCGCTTTCTGTCCTGGAAGTTCCATGCAGCCACAGTGCTCAGGACAGGGTCGGGGCCAGCGCACTGGGAGGTCCCTGCGGGCGGCACGGGGGGCGAGCGCCCTGGACAACCGGCGTCACCGGGGCCCGCCCTCTGACAACGAACTCGCAGCCGTCAGCCAGGCGGGGCCCGCGCGGGGTGGCCTTGTCGTGGCCCGCCGCGGCGTCCCCTGTCCCCGTCCTGCGTTCCGTGCACATGGCTCCGTCTCCAGGGACGGGGACGCAGCTGAGAGCTGGCGGCCCGGTCCCAGGGCGCAGCGTGCTCTGCTGGGCACTTCCTCAACGGTCTGGGAAACGTGTCGTCGCAACGTGGTGGCTGAAAGGACCATGGTGGTGACCTCTGGGGTCCCCCCCTTTCTGCGACCGTAACCCATCGTCCTCGGAGCTCCTGCTCTGGTAACTGGAGGCCAGCAGACGCTGCCTACAAACTCTGAGGCCCACGGGGGCCACACTGAGCTCACGGCCGGTCCTGGGCAGACCCCGGCTGCAGAGGGGCCACCCCGGGTGCTGGCCGCAGTCCAGGGCCCGACTGGACAAGAATGTACCTTTCCATCGTCCCCAGTGCTGGGGACTGGCAGTGGGACATCCAGGTGTCCCACATCCTCGCTCCCTCCAGGGGCCCCAGGGGAGGGTCCTTCCCTGCCTCTCCCGGATTCTGGGGGTCCCACGCGTCCCTGGGCTGGTGGCCGTGTCTCTCCTGTCTCTACTCCGTCTCCACATGGCTTCTCTGTGTCTGTGTCTCCTCTTCTGTCCCTTATACAGACACTGTCACTGGGTTTGGGGCCACTGCTCAGACGACTTCCGCCAGATCATTCGCTTAGGCACTTCTGCAAAGACCCTGTTTCTAAACGCCGTCCCACCGGGAACTTCCAGGCGGACGTGAATGTGACAGGGACGCTGTTCACCCTGCAATTTCTGTCCCTCGTGAGGGCCACTGTCCCCGGGTTTACGGCCACCTGCTCTGCCTCAGACCCCTCACTCCTCCCGTCTGCACAGACCCCGCCTCCCACGAGGTCCCTCCGGGTGAATAACCACTCGGGCTCAGCTGCACAGTCCCTCCCGGCTTGCTGACCAGGACGTGACGGCCTGCACGACGTGTCCTGCTGACACCCTGCCAGCCTCGGGTTCCCCGGCTGGGGCCCCCTCGCCCCCGCCCTCTGTCTGCACCCTGGGTGGCGATTCCGCTCCCAGCCCCGTCCTTCGCAGCCCACGCCCACGTCTGAGCTCGCCAGGGCGCGCGGCATGGCTCGGGCCGCAGCCTGGACTGTGAGGACAGCGAAGGTGCTTTCGTCTGTGTGTTGGGGGTCACCTGCCCCCGTACTTTTCAGCCTTCAGGGGTCTCCTGTCGGCTCCCTCTCTCGTCCACACACACAGCCTGAGTCGGCCCCTGAACCGGGCCCCTCGTCCGCCCTCGGCACCAGCCCACGGGAACCCACGGCAGACACGGCCTCAGGGGGCGCCCTGCCTCGCACCCCAGCTCTCACGTCTGTGGGTTCACGTGCGTGGTGACCCCTGGCGGAGCCTCATGCGGGCACGATGGGAACACGTGGGGACGGGAGCGGCGCCCTTTCCCGTGACCGAGACCCCGGACCCGGCCCTCACTGCAGCTCACGACAGTCGTCACAGCTCTACCGCCCCCGGAAAGGCCGCTGTGCGGACAGAGGGGGCAGAGCGCGCTGAGCGTGAGCGCTGTGCACCGCTGCTTGTCTGGGAAGCCTAGACGGCCCCCGTGGCTGCCGCTGTCCACGACGCTGGCTCGCGGACGGGCCCGCTCCCGTCCTGCCTCCCGTCCTGACAGCTGCGTCCGGGCTCCAGAGCGCGTGTGAACTCTGGGATCCCCTGTCAAACTCCCCGCCAGGTGGCCGTGTGGACACGGCGGGGGTCTCAGGGGACTGGCCGCCCCCGGCAGCTCACGCCGCAGCAGAAGCCGTCGCCGCTCTGCCTCCCGCCTTCCCGCCTCCTGCACACGGACACCCCGATTCCAGCTTCTGCAAACAAGGCGACGGGCCCCGCACGGGGTGTGGGAATCCCGTCGGTGGCAGCTCCGGGGACACCGCGTCCAGGCTTCCTCGCTGTGTCAGCAGCCGCCCCAGCACCGCAGCGAACGGGGGGCTGGGGACCCCCCACCAGGCGGGCAGGATGGGTAAAACACCATCAGAAGTAAAAGCTCCCGGGGGTGCAGTGCACGGGGGCGTGGAGGAGCCGCGTGCCCCGCCTGTGCCACCCGCAGCAGGAAAGGTCGCCGGAGCCGTCTGGAGCGAGACACTCGCCGTCCGCGTCCCTCCCATCTGCCCTCCTGCCGCCGGCAGCTCTGCTCCCCGCGGGCGCCGGCGCGGCTTCCCAGCTTAGCCCAGGACCCAGCCGGACCGATGGCGAGGACAGGGGCAGGACGAGCGTCACTGTCGCCCTCACAAACCGCGGCCGCGGGATTGGCGGACGATGCCCCAGGCGGACGCACGGACGGACGGACGGCCCCAGGCGCTCCGCGGGCCCGCCTCGGGCTCCTGACAGCGCCTGGGCCTCGCGATCCCTCCGCGGGGAGCGACCCCGTCACCGACTCGAGAGCCCGCCCCCGCGAAGGCGCAGAGCAGCACGCCGCGGCCGCGTCCCGTCCGGGACACGGGCCACGCGCCCCTCACTCGTTTATTGTCGCACTCGGAGCTCATCCCGAGCCCGGTGGCCCCCGGGCCCCTGGCCCCGGGGGCCTCCGGTGCATAGGCTCGAAGCCTGGGCTGGCGCGCTGCAAGTTTCACGCGGACAGCAGCGAGGCCGCCAGAGAGAGCACAGCAGAAATAACCAGAAAGGAAAAGACGTTTAAAAAAAAAAAAAAACCAAAGCCAGGACGGTTACCCACAGGCGCGGCCGCAGGTCCGGGCAGCCTTACCGGTTCCCGCGTGGCCCGAGGCCCTCAGGACCCCCAGCAGCAGGAGGCGGCGGCCGCCCAGGGCGCGAGGGGCCGCCCCATGCTCGGACGCAGCAGCTCACGCCTGAGGCGGGCCGCGCGCCAGGTTTTCAACTCCGGAGAGTGGGGAAGTGAACACAGGAAGCAGAGTCATGCGTCGCTGCAGGAGATGACTCTCCTCACAGGAGCAGGGGAGGGTCACCGCAGCCGCCACGCCGCCGGGCTTTCCCTGCGCGCTCACCGCATGCGGACCGCGGGATCGGGGTCCGCGCCCCACGCGGGGTGGGGGCCGTGAGGCTCCAGTGGCCGCGGCAGCCGTGATGTCACCGAGGTCCCCTGGACAGCAGGGTGCACTGGTCAACGGAGGCGACAGGTGGACCCCGGTCGGCCTCCACCAGCCAGCGGCGATGAGCCCGGCGCCCATCAAGGACAAAGCCGCACACAGAGGCCACATAAAGGGTGATCCTCTCGGACATCCCCAGAGTTTAGCCACGTAATGTCACGTTTTCATAAATTCGAGGGATTAGAATGCGAACACTTTGGGGGACGTTATCACATCTACCAACACACGGGATTTTGACATACACAACCTACTAAGATAGATGATAGTTACAAGAAGAGATGCATGATAGATAGATAGATGATAGATAGATAGATAGATAGATGATAGATAGATGATAGATAGATGATAGATTGATCAATAGATGATAGATTCATAGATAGATAAATGATAGATGATACATAGACAGAAAGAGATGATAGACAGATGATTGATAGGTAGAAAGATGATGGATAGATCATACATAGGTAGATATATAGATGATGGATAGATGATAGGTAGATAGATGAGTACATAGGTAGATAGATAGATAGATGATTGATAGGGCGATGATGGATAGGTAGGTAGCTGATGGGTAGGCAGATGATGGATGGATGGATGATGGACAGACAGGTGCTGGCAGGGGGCTGGCTGCGCACGCACATACGCAGACACGTGAGTAGGCGGGAGAGACAGGGAGCATCTCGTGCTGACTCACAGTTCCTCCACCGTGGAACCAGCATCACTCAGAGCCGGGTGACTCTGTGGTGACCCACGGGGAGGACAGGGCAGGGAGGCAGCTCTCAGGTCAGGAGGACAGCTCAGCCCGTGGTGACTGCTGAGGCCGGGCCATGGCGCCGTGCGGAGCTTAGTGATTTGCGGGGGCGCAGCGCTGGGGTGTGTGACGGTGGCTGACCACACGCACTCGAGTCACGGCGGTGGAGCAGTGCGTGTCCCTGTCACTTGTGAGGGGGGAGGAACACGGGGACACCCTGGGATGCGGGACGTGCTCCCGGCCGCGTCCTCGCGCACTGTCGAGCGTCTGCCCCGCAGGTCACTGCTCCTGACCCTGAGACAGAGTGAGACGCACGTTCCCGAGGAGGGGACTGGGCAGCCTCCCAGGTGACGGGGGGACGGTTGGCTCCGAGAGTGACTCAGGGGCCCTGCGTGTCTGGGCTGGGAGAAGTCCCGCAGCCTCCCTCCCTCGGCCCAGGTCCCCTGCGGTGAAGGTCCCGCTACATTGTTACAGCCGGTGAATGCGCGGATACACTGTTAACAGGGCGCTTGCAATGAAAGTGTCACTCATGGGCTGTGATCGGTGCAATGACGCATCACTATCAGCTAAGTGGTGAACAACAGGGTTCACTCGGTGTTGCATGTTTCATGGATTCGGAGAAATGTACAGTGAATGACATGTGCCCACCATCACGTGTCACGCAGAGGAGTGTCACAGTGCTGAAAAGCCCTGTGTGCCTCAGCCTGTTTGTCCCTCCTTCTACCTGCTCTGCAGCCATGGCCTATGGCCATATGCGTGGAAGCGCACGCTCGGTGGCCTGTTCAGATGCGCTTCTGTCCCTTAGTCACCTGCACTGAAGGTTCCTCAGTGTCTTCCATGGCTTGATACATAATTTGTCTGTACCGTGAATGGCACTGCAGTGTGTGGATGAACACAGCTGGCTATATTTTAAAAGTCAGGTCCTAGGACCTGCCTGAGCCCCTCTGCCGACCCTGTCCAGAGCACCCATCGGGTCCCAAGCAGAAAGATGCCTGGCCAGCAAGGACGATGGCCCTCTGCCCCGGCCACTCAGCCCCGCCAGTGTTGAAATGAGCCAACCAACCAGGGCTCCGTTCGCTCACCCATGTCCCCACGCAGGGTTTCCCCAGCTCCGTGTCCCGTGCTGCTGGAGCTGCATTTCTAGTGACACAAGTGAACAGGAGGAAACATAAGCCGGATTCTGAAAGGACAAACAGAATTGCCCGTGGCTACCCACTGCCACAAAGAGACGATGGATGATAGAGGTTAGATACATAGACAGATAGATGCTAGACAGATATAGGGTGATAATAGATGGATGATACATGGATAGATGGATAGATGCATAGATGGGTAATTGATAGATGATTGATAGATGATAGACAGATATAGATTGATAATTGGTAGATGATACATGGATTGATGGGTAGATGTCAGATAGTCTCTCATGCTGAGACAGGGTTCTTTGCCCGAGCACCGCTGACGCCTGAGGCTGGTGAGTCTCGGTGGCAGGGCCTCCTGTTCACTGCAGGGTGTTTGGCAGCCTCTCCAGTCTCCACTCACCTGATGCCTGTAGTTACCCACCACTGTGACGACCACAGACGTGACCGTGTCCCCCAGTCTAAAGGGTATGCGCGTGGCACAGGTCAGGACAGAAGCAGTGGGGTCAGGTGCAGTGGCTACAGGTGCACCTTGTGGGTAGGAGCGGTCGGCACCCACATCCTCGTGACTTTAAACAAAGGGATCACCCTCCGTCACGTGGGTGGGCCCGGTCTGATCAGGTGAAGGCCCTCATTGCAAGTATGAAGGTTTCTGCAGACAGAAATCAATTTTGCCTGAAGACTGCAAAACACAAATCCTGCCTGGGTTCTGCCCCACTGGCTGACCCTCTTCACACAGACTTTGGCCCTGCCGGCCCCACAGTTGCGTGAATCGGTTCCTTATGATGAATATTAAAATATAAATATATCTGAACAGGTGTACATTGTATACAGCCAATTCTCTTTGTTCGCAGATCTTGCCTACTTGCTCAAATAGTTTCTGGGGGCCCTGGGCCTCCCTGGGCTGGTGGCCGCGTCCCTCACATCTCTGCCTCCGTCGCCACGTGGCTTCTCCTGTGTGTCTGTGTCTCTTCTGTCCCTTATACGGACACTGCCCCTGGGTTTGGGGCCACCCGCTCCAAGAAGACTCATCTCACACCCTTCACTTACTCACGTCTGCAAAAACCCTACTTCCAAATTAAATGAGCGCCACTCTCCTTGGGGGGCACGTGATTCAGCGTCGTCCGTGTGCCGCCCAAATGCCAGATGCCCAGCCAGTCGGAGTGTTACCGGGAGCTGGTCGGGGGTGAGGACGAGACCCCCAAAGGATCTCTTCATTGCCAGATAAAGAATAAGAAGGTCTCGGCCCCCCGAGAGCCATGTGCTGCAGAGAGGCTCCCCTTCCCTGGTCACAGCCTTGCCTGCCCCTGCCATCTGCATCACCCTCAGGTAAAGATGGAGCTGACGGTGGCGTTGATGTCCTCAGCATGTGAACAGAGCAGCTTCCGGCCTGCAGAGATTTCTGCACAGTGATCACGAGTGGCCCCTGCTGTGATTCCTGCATCTCTCTCAGACCGCGGGGTTTTGGAAGTCGTGGCAGGCCAAGCCGTCTTGGGTACAGTGCTCAAGGAGTAAAGAGAGCCCCTCCCCCACACCCCACACCCCTTTGTCAACACCCCAGGGCACTGCTGCTGGGATTGCGGATTGCTACAGTCAGGATGGAGAACAGGAAGGAGTTCCTCCAAAAATCATTCAGTTAAAAGTGTGTTTTCTGTCACCTGAGGGCCCAGCAATTCCAGTCCTCGGTACAGACCCCACAGAACTAAACTTAGGAACTTGGACACGTTTTTTCAACCCTTGTTGTCAGCAGCACGATTCGCAATCGCCAGGTGGTGGGAACTAGCTCCACGTCCGTCCGTGGGTGGACGATACGGCACGGGCGCCCCCACCCCACCTGGAACACCACTCAGGCACGAACAGGAGTCGGTCGCCGGCACAGGCTGCAACCCAGGTGCCCCGGGGGCGTGATGCCCAGTGGGACCAGCCAGACGCGCAAGGACAAACGCCGTGTGCGTTCACTCCTAGCCGGTCAGTGAAGGAGTCAGAGTCACAGAGACAGGACGCGGCCGGTGGGGACGTGGGCTGCGAGGCGAGGCCAGGGGCCGAGCGTCGCATGGGACCGAGGGGCAGTTTGGGACGAATGGAGAGCCCTGCGGATGGACGGTGCTGACAGTGGCAGGACGAGGGAGATGTGCTCGGCGCCAAAGGCCTGAGGGACAATGGGGGACGTTGCCAAAGTCACGGCGTGTGCCCATCACGACGTCTGGGCGTGTGCTACGTGGCAATGTCAGGGCGTGTGCTCGTCGAGACGTCAGGGCGTGGGATGCGTCACCACGTCAGGGCGCGGGCCGCATCACTACGTCAGGGCGCGGGCTGCGTCATACGTCAGGGCGTGCGTCGCGTCACGACGTCAGGGCGGGCGTTGCGTCACGGTCAGGGCGCACGTACGTCACGGCGTCAGGCACGCGTTGCATCACGGCGTCAGGCGCGCATTGCGTCACGGCGTCAGGGCGCGCGCTGCGTCACGGCGTCAGGGCGTGTGCTCGTCACCACCGAGAGCCCGTGAAACCCGTCGCGTCCGGCTTCTCCGCCTCAGCATGCGGAGGCTTTTCTCCAGGCGGAGCCGGGAAGGGAAGGACAGCTGCCGACCGCCCTGACGCGCCGCTGACAGGAGCGAGGGGGCCGGGCTGCCATCTCGCCATGCACCTGTCCAAGTGCGACGGTGACGTAAGCGCTGCGGGAGGGAGCCGGTCGGCAGCCCGGGCAGCCGCGCCAGGCACCGCGAGCGTCCGCGCTCCCCGCGTGGATATGGGGGACGCCGGTCCAGTCTTCACAACGGGCCGCCCGCCTCGTGCCCCCGCTCCCGCTGCACGCGTGCTGTGGCCGAGGCCGCCGCCGTGTTCCTGGGCGGAGCCCCGGCCCCGCGCACACATGCACGTCTTCGGTTCAAAGTGGGCGAGACTTTAGGTTCTCGGTCCCCGAAAGCCGCGCGTCTTCTCGGCCATTGCCGCGGAGGTGGCGGGGTTTCCCGCGGCCTGCAGAGGGGGCCGCGCCGCCCCTCCCGTGTCCCCGGCGCCGGCATCCGAGCCGCGTGTCCTAGCGGAGGAGGCAGGGCCGGCGGGGCGGCACCACGCGGGTTCCCAGACGACGGCGGGCGGACCTGGAAGGCGTCCCCGGCCCTTGACAGGAGTGACGGGCGTCACGGCCGACGGGCTGGCCCGTGCCTCAGGGGTCAGCCTCCCGACGGGGACCCTTCCCCTCGGAAAGTGGCGCTTTACTCAGGAAAGGGCCATGCCGGGCACTGCCCCTCCCTTCCCCGGAGCCCACGGGACGCCTGGGGAGCAGAAGCCCCGAGCAGCAGCCTGGCCCTGGGGCACCTCGCGGCAGAGCGGGGAGTCACCCGCCGCCCACGGCGAACCGCGGTTAAGGACGAGGGCGGCCGCAGCAATCCCCTTGGGGTAAAGTCACCACCCCTGTGACCTGGCCCCTGCGGGCTTCCTGGCTCTGAAGCCGGGCGGTTCCCACTCCCCCCACCCGCAGCCCTCAGAGAGGGAACTGAGTGGGTGACAGGGAAGCTGACCTTTGCACTTTAGGGTGGGGCCTGTCGATGTGACGTGAGGTGGAAAACCAGGCAAGGCAAGTGTTGTCACCGTCCCCACGGATACCGTGTCACCCCCACCCCACCCCGGGAGCCCCGGCTGCTGCGGCTCACTTCCCCTTTCTACGTCCACGTGATGACTTGGCTTGGAAGCTGGAATCCAGTCTGAGTGTCGCACACCGGTGCCGCCAGGTGGATCGGGCCCTGGGCGTCTGGCCACGCGAGACGCGGTTCTGCCCGCTCCTAGCGCCGTGGCCGCCTTACTCTAAATGTGCAAAGCCGTTCCTGACACGAACCGCCAATGCTGTGCTCCAAAACTCAGTGGAATTTCAATCAGGGGAGAGGGGAGGACCTTGAAACCGCAGGGAGAGGCCGCAGGACCCCGACTCGGAGGTGACAGTTCAAGGACGAGGACGCCAGCTGTGTGGCAGCCACGTGGGGGGCTGTTCTGCTTGTTGCTATCAACACACAGAGAAACAAAAGGGTCCTGGCCAAGAAGCTGTGCATAAATGGAAGGCAGACGCTGCGGGAGGCTGGGGACGCGTCGGGGAGGGTGACGCCCCTACATGTCCCACCCGGGGCCTGGGACTCTGCGTTTCCCTCCTGCCCCCAGGCGAGGCTGCTGCCGCTGCTGGTCTCAGGACCACCGCCTCACGCCCTTTGAAAAGTAAGGACGTGAGAGGTGCATGAGATGGAGAAAAGGCGCTGGGGACGAGGTCCCGTGGTCCCCGTTGTCATGGGACCCGCGTGGTGCTCTGTGGATTCCCCCGACCACACAGCTCCGCGTGGAAAACACCGCTTGCCTTCTGCGCGGACACGGCGTCCGCAGCCATTTGGCCCCGGGCCCGTGGCCATGTCATCTCTGCAATGCGGACGGGCGAGTCAGTGGGCGCTCAGCCCTGTGCCTGACACATGGACTGGGAACTGAAAGATGCCAGGCTCACCACTGCCCTGAGTGTCACCAGCTGATTGTCACCGCCCGGCTCGGCCGCCCACGGCCCCGCCTCCACCGAGCCTGCAGCCTTCCCGTCTCGGACATGGAGGCTATGGTGGACCCATCGTGGGGGTCTGGGAGTGACTCTGGGCGTCTCTGTGATACGTCATGGAATTTGGGGCGAGTATGGGTTTTCTGGGGTGAGATGAAAATTGGGGGTCATTGCAGGATTCTATGGGGTAAATGATAAAAGTACAGGGTGACAGTCCCTGGGATGATGATGGAAATTTTGGTGAGCCTGGCAGTTCCCTGCTGTGAGTCACTGGGGTGCTGTGCTACGTGATGAAAATTTGGGGTGAGCAGGGGGGTCTCGGGTGAATAATGGAGGTGTGGGATGACTTAGGGCCCCTGCGTTAAGGGATGGAAATTCAGGGTGAGTGGGTGTCTGGGGTGAGGGGCGGAAATGTGGGGTGAGCCTGCGTGTGACCGGGATGAGCCTGGGTGTCACCCGAAATCCAGTGACTCATAAGCAGACTGAGAGACCACGGAGGCGGGGCCGGGATCAGCCAGCAGCAGAGAAGTTGAGGACAGAGCGCCACAGCAGCCCTGCTCCGCCCCTTCTGGGACAGTGGTCAAAACCAGAGCAACGTGGGGGGCGACGCCACATGGCAGGTGGGCGAGGACGCCAGGTGGCGCCCTTTGGGTGTGGCTGTGTGTTGGTGCATGTGCGTGTGTGTGTGCATGTGAGTACATGTGTGTGTAGATGTGTTTGTGCAGATGTGAGTCTGTGTGCACATGTGAATGTGCGTGTAGTTGTCCGTGTGGCTGTGTGTGCTGCAGCAATGAGAACTGGTGGCCAGTGACACTCTGACTGAGCAACGTGGCCCCTCAGATCCGAGCTCTGTCCACCCCAGTGGGAGGTGTTGCCCGTCACCGTCACCCCCCTGTGGCCCTGCCTTCTGTCCTCAGGGTGAGAGGTTCCCTGGAGCAGGAATGGGGGCCGGGGTTCCACAGGGACCGTGCGCTCTGCAGCAGCAGCAACGTGAGTGGAGGGAGGGAGCTGCATCCAGGTTTAACAACAGGTCACCGAGCATCTGAGAAGATGAGCCTCCTGGCCGGGCTTCTGGACCCCGGTTCCCAGGCTCCTGGCCTCCAGGCGGGCAAGGCTGGCGTGGGGGTCAGGGCCAGCACGGGTCGCGGGGCTGCACACAGGCGGAAGCCTCCCCATGGGCCAGGCAGCCTCACCGGCCCCACCTGCCCGGGGCTCCGACTCTGTCTTTCGTCCCTATTGGTCACATGGCTGCGTCCGCCTGGTGGGCCGTGCTGAGTGTGCCCGGGGAGTGCCTGTCCCAGGCGTATGCCTGTCCCGTGTGTGAGCACAGCCCACGGCATCCCTGGGGACGGCAGTGTGCGACTTCCAGAAAGAGCATGTGCGTCCTGAGATGCCTTCAGGCCTAGCCCGTGACACCTTGCAGCTTCTGCACAGGGAGGGGACGTCTCTGTGACCGACAGCCCCAGCCCGCCTGGATGGCTCAGCCCACCCAGCACGTGGACCTGGGATGGTCGGGAGAGGAAAATTCAGGCTGGGGACTCAGGCGGGCACCGGTCATCTTGGCCAAGAAGGACCCTTCAGATGGCTGCGGTGACAGGGTGGGTGGGCGCACAGGCAGTCACTTTCTGGAGCAGCAGCTGCCCAGCCCACAGGCAGCTGCTGACCCCTAGCGACCAAAACTTCTCATCCAGGCCCACGGGGCGAGGAGCTGTCACAGAGGGAGCTGGTCCTGCGTCCCGCCCACAGGACCTGGTGACGTGACAGAGGCCTTCCTGCCGCTCGGAACACCCACCTCAGAAGGCAGGGCAGGTGCCAGGAGTTCTGTGGCCAGGCGCAGTCCGTCCTGGCTGCTCTGGCTGCTGTCGCCGTGTGGCGGAATGTCTCGTCCCTCCAAAATGTTGATATTAGAAGCCCACGACTGAAAATCTGTGGACAGGACTAAGTGAGGGGTCTGAGATGAGTCCTGGAGCAGGTGGCCCTAAAGCCAGTGACAGTGTCCTTATAAGGGACAGAAGAGGAGAGAGACAGACACAGAGGAGATGGAGGCAGAGATACGAGGGGCATGGCCACCAGCCCAGAGACGCCGGGGCCCCCAGACGCTGGGAGAGGCAGGAAGGACCCTCCCCTGGGGCCCCTGCATGCCACCCTGCTGGCCCCGAGGACTGCGAGTGGACAAACATCCTTGGTTTCAGGCCCCCGCTTGGTGGTCACTTCTTCCGGCTACCATGGGGCACTCATGTCTCGTGCCACACTGACCACATTTAGGATGTGGTAGAAAGGAGAAAGGAAGAGAAAAGCCCCAGGAAGCAACCGAAGTCCCCACCCCTCCGAGGCGCTGTCCCCCAAGGGGCAGGAACACCCGACGCCCCACGTCCTGCCGTGCGGGCCCCAGGACCTGCCCTCCCTCTGAGAGCTCCTGCTCCCTGTCGGTCTGGACAAGAAGTTCCGGCCGCTAGGGGTCAGTAGCTGCCTGTGGAGAAGAGTGATGCGCACAGGACCAGGAAGGGACACTGGATTTGGCCGCAGGGCCACAGAGCAGGCAGGAGAGGGAGCCAGCAGCGAGTTCCTACGCCCTGGAGACCCTGTGCTGAGGATGAAGTATGGGGAGGCAGCAGGAGGCCAGGGTGGGGACGGGGCGTGGGGACTCTGCGGGGGCACCTCCTGCCCCGGCCTGGAGAATCTGCAGAGGGGGTGTGAGGAGAGACGCGGCCGGACGAGCATCTCGAGCCTGACTCTGCAGGCCGGGCACGAAGGCAGAGACGGTCCAGGCGCCAGGCGCGTCCGTCCCTCCTGCAGCACGGAGGACGAAGAAGGCCTGCCATCGGCCAGCGCTCTGCCTCAGACCAGGGGACGTCGCCTGCGTCTCCCACGCCTGCTCACCGCTCACCCAGGTAGCACGGTGGCCAAGAGGAGCTTCCGCCTCCGACTGGGAAATCCACCCAGGACACACGCTGTTGGGCTGTACGGAGCCGGGGTGGGGGGTGGTGGGGGGTGGCGACGTGTCCCTCTGCTGTCACCGCCCGGAGCATGGCTGGTCACTCTGGGTACAGCTGCTGCAGGTGCAAAGCCCAGAGCATCCCACTCCCGTGTCACCTCCAGCCGCCCGAAAACCAGGACGTGAGAGTCTGCGGTGGCTGTGACACCTGCCACACGCCAGGCTGCTTCGAACAACAGACATGGGTCCCCCGCCGTCCTGGAGACCAGCACTGTGACATGCAGGTTCCCAGGGCCTCGCTCCCTTCGGAAGCCCCCGGGGAGGGTCCTCCCAGCGTCTGGGGCCCCAGACCTCCTGGGCTGGTGGCCGCATCTCTCCCATCTCTGCCTCCGTCTCCTCTGTGTCTCTCCCCTTCTGTCCCTTACGAGGACACTGTCACGGGGTGTAGGGCCACCTGCTCCCGGAGGACGCACCTCAGACCCTTCACTGATCACATTGCACAGACCCGGTTGCTAAATAAGGTCCCGTCCCGAGGTTCTGGGTGGATGTGATTCCTTCAAACATGAAATTGATCCAAATCGGTCCTCTCTGAGTCTAATTGGACTTAGGTTTGTGCTTTTAACATATAATTAAAAATATAATATCATGTAATATAACATAATACATGTGTAATTTCTACATTACATAAACTGCATTATGTGATGCGTAAATATGTGTAATGCATATAAAAATATACCACATGAAAGTATATATTAGAGTAAATAAACATCTTACAGAACATTGTAAGTAGTACACAAAAGCGTATCACATGAAAGGTTTATAAAAGCGCACGTCTATTACGTAAAGGCACGTATTTCCCATTATATAAACATCACATCTGTAATGTATGAAAAGAAATACATATTGCATGTCAGTTTATAGCACGTACATCATAATGAGTCCGCACCACATACGTTATAGATGTTTTCTCTTATAGAAACACGTATGTGAGTATGTAGAACACATGAAAGCCTATGTATTACATGAAAGCATATGTTATAACGTGTCTACCTCATACAACGCATATGCGGCGTGAGCTGCCCTGATTCCTGTGTACGTCGTATGTGACTTAAGCACGCGATGGTTTCACACATTAGATGTGTAGCTACGTGAGACAGAGAACGTCACATCGATACAGCCATGACGTCTGGGTCCATCACGTCCTCACCGGGCCCGGGGTCGCTTCTCTGGCCACCCTGGGTCATTCCCATTGGGGCCGAGGCCGTAGCGTCCCGTCTGTCCTTCCTCCCGTGTCCGTCTGCAGCTGCCCCTGGTTTCCGTGCTCACACAAGGTGAGGTGTCCGCTCCCCGCGTCCCTCGGTGACGGGTTCCCGTGATTGCTCCACTGCTGCCCCCTGCGTGGGTGACGAGCACGGCCCCCAGGCCGAGGACACGGCAGGCTGACCGTAGAGAACACGTCGTCCTCTGACATGCACGCCTTGCTCAGGCCGGCGACAGAAACCTCCCCGATCGATAGGAACGCCCCGCCCTTGTCGTGGGGACGTCAGCCTTGGGGACCCATGACCGCAGACGGGGTGGCATCAAGGACAGACGCTGATTCACGGCCCTAGAAGCTGGACGTGCAGGACCGGGGGGCCCGCGGGCTCGGGTCCGGTGAGCACCGTCCTGCGTCACAGCAGGCACCGGGCCCCGCCGGGTGCTCACATGGCAGAGACGCCTCTGCCAATCCCGCCCTCTCGGGTTGCTGGTGCCACTGCGGCCTCGTCCCACGTCCGTCCTGCAACCCGGTGGCCTGCTGGACGCCCCGGCTCACACGGCCGCCGCGGGGAGCAGGGCTTGCACGCGTGCACTCTGGGGGCACGCGCACTGAACCCGGCGATCACCCCGGTCATGCACCTGGGACGTAGTGATCGAAGTGCCGTGTCCTCCTCGGTGGGGCGCGGACTGAGCAACCATCGTGTCCTCGTGCGTCAAGTGTCCGAGCCTGAGAGGCTGCGCCCTGGCCAGCTGCCCTGAGCGGCCAACGGCGTGATGAAGACGAGGAATCCATGCGGCCCACGGTGATGAGAAAGGCAGCCGGCCTCCTTGGTCCCCACCCGCCAGGTGCCAGGAGCACCATCCCCACTCGTGACAAAATGTGTCTCGACATCGTCACGTGTCCCGTGGAGGAAAGAGAGCATCCCCCGTCTTGCACGGCTGCCGCACACAGGTGAGAGATAGATGACAACTCGGTAGACGGATGAGTGGATGGCTGGGTGGCTGGGTGGGTGGTGGATGGGTGGGTGGCTGGGTGGGTGGCTGGGTGGGTGGGTGGCTGGGTGGGTGGCTGGGTGGGTGGGTGGATGGATGGATGGCTGGGTGGCTGGGTGGACAATGTAGATTGATACCTAACACACGGATAGCTAGAAAATAGATAAATGATAGAAAGGTCGGTGATACAGGACGGGGCAGAGAGAGAAAGGATGGATAGACAGGCAGGTGATACGTTACAGAGAAAGATGAATCGACGTGGAGCGAGATACACGATAGAGATGATGACAGATAAAGGATGCGTGGATGGGCAGATGATGGATGGGTGGGTGGACAGATGAAGGATGCGTGCATGGATAGACACACAGTCACAGACTCACATGCTAACCTAGAGTGTGTCAATCTCCCCTAGTGACTCCGGGCTCATGACTGTGACACGGGGCGTCCTGGGCACTCTAGGATGGGGACTGGCCTCCGTGGTCTCCACCGGCCCCCCGATGCCAGGAGCATCCCTCCCAACCCCCGCTAGTTGTGACCACGTTTCCAGACACTGCCATGTGCCCCTGGGGGCAGGACCCCGTGGGGAGCACCTCAGTGCGGGGCAGGCAGCAGACAGGGTAGGCGGAGCGGTGGGGGCTGTGTGGCACAGGGGGTCACAGGGTCACAAGGTAAAGGTCGTGTGAAACAGGGAGGAAGGTTCTGCCCGCAGGGAGGTGGGTTTCAAGCAGAGAGGAGGCAGGGCGCTGTGGGGGTCAGCATGAGAGCTCTGAGTGGCTCAGAGCAGGCTGTGCACACGGGGCCCAGGAGCCGTGTTTAGGCACCGCGTCCCAGCAGGGGACCGCTGGCCTCACTTGCAGAGGCCGCAGTGGGCATCTGCGGTGCATGCTAAACGCGCCGTGAGCAGTGTCTGTGCAGCTGGAAAGCACAGCACACGTCCCTCTGCTGACCGTCCCTGGCCCGCCGGCGGCCTGTGGGGCTGAGCAGGTGGCCAGCCCTGCGGTGGGCCCGCCCTGTCCCCTTAGCGGGCTTAGCAGGGGGGTGGCCTCACAGGCAGGCTTGCGGGAAGCTTCCTTTATTATCTGAAATACGAACTCCCCTCGCACAGGCAGGACGTCCTTAGAAGCAGCGGCCACACCTCTGTGGCCCCAGGGACGGCAGCTCCCAGGGCTTCATCCAGCACTGTGGGGAAGGACGCACGAGCGTCAAGGCCGAGGACAAGGAGAGGGGCTGCTTCGCTGTGTAGACGAGCACAGTGAAGGCCGCTTGGGGACAAGGCGCGGGGTCCCCCGTCAGCCAGCGTCACCTTTCTCCACGGCTCCGGGGACAGAAGGCTCCACGAGAATGAAGACAAGCAGACTTGGAAGACCGACCCCACGGCTGTGGCAGCCCCGGCTGCTCCGACCCCGCCTTTGGGGCTGGCGGGGCCCCTCGGTGGGTCCCCGGGGAGGGTCCCCTCTGTTGCCGCACACGTTCCTTCGCTCAGCGGGAGTGCGGTGTCGGCATCGGTTTCACAATCGAGGACGGAGCCTTCTGGTCAGAAGCGATCTGCATTCCATCGTCACTGAGGCCACCGTCGATGACACACCCCTTGGATTACGTAACGGTCTTACAGACCACGTCAGACCTTTGCCTCCTCGCCGCCCTGCGTGCTGGGCGGGGGACGCGGCCCGGACGCCCTCCCTCATGCTCTTGCTCATCCCAGCGTCACGGTCACCCACTCGCCAGAGGCACCCGTCCCCGGTGTAGCTCTGGGGACAGTGCGCTCAGCGCTTCCGCTCCGGTCCCGCCCAGCGCCGCACACCTCCTCCTGCCCTCAAGAAAAGGGGGAGGAGGGGGGGACGCGGGGACTGGCCGCGGGCCAGGAGAGAGGACAGTCCCCACCCAGGACACGGCCGCGTCCCTGAGGCTGCGCCTACCAGGGGCGCCAGCAGAGGCGGCGCACAGCACAGAGCACCGGGCTTCAGCCACGCCTCAGTCTCTGCTCTGCGACCCCCTTTCTCTCCTGCTTCCAAATCTCTCTCCCTCTCTGTCCCTCGGTCCCTCTGTGTCCCTCTCTCTCCTTCTCCTCCAGTTCTCTGCCTGCCCCCTCTCCTCCGAGTCTGTGTCTCCTCCTCTGTTTCTCGTAAGGGCACGGCCATTGCTTTGGGGCCACGCGGTCTACGCTGCCCTCCTCTCTTGGATCCGTTTGATGCAGATTTAGTGGGGGGGGGGCACCACTAACCCCACAGAACACAGGACGGTTCATTTGAAGTCACTGAAGTTCGCCGACAGTAACGCTGAGAGGGGACACAGGCCGGACAACACTGACAGCTCCAGTCTCCAGCTGGAAGCTGGGGCAGATGTCCGGGCGGGGCACAGAGACGGGGCGGGGCAGGGCCCCTGACCTGAGATATGGCGGAGCAATCAAACCATGAAAGAAGAGAGAAGGTGCCCGCATGAGGGAGCAGGGCCGCAGACGGGGGACAGCCGCGGTGCGAGGACCCGGGGCGTCTCCACAGGGAGCTGGCGTCTTCCACAGGCGATGTGGCAGGCGGGGACGACGGGCCCGATGGCAAGGGGGGGCGACGGAACACCGGGGGGCAGCAGGCCACGGGGGAGGCGCCCGCCCCGGGGACACAGGCGTCCGAACGCAGCCGCCGAGCACGCACGTGTGACGCAGGTGTGAACGGACTTCAGGCGGGTCGTGCGGCTTCCCGCCCGCGAATCTCACGATTCTAATGGCTTCGTCGTTTTACGCCGCTGGAGCCCTGCGCACCTGGCAGCAAGGAGGAGCGTTTTTACGTTCCACGTACCGGTGGAGAGACTAAGAGACAAAGGCTCGGACGGGCCTCGCGCGTGTCCAGGGGCAGAGTCCACTGCGGGGCAGCCGAGGCGCAGCCGGGGCAGGGGGGCCCATGCAAACCACAGCAGCTGCCACCGTCCTGCTGGGCCACCCGGTCCCTGAGCCCCGCCCTCCCTGTGTCCTCCATGTCTTCTGCTTTGGGGACGCGCCTCCGCCACGGGGTGTGTGGGCAAGGACAGAACCCCAAGCCTGGGATTCCCCAACCTGGGTGCAGCACCCACTACTGTGCCACTGTGAGCCACCGTGAGCCGCACCGCCGGCGACCTGAAGGCTCTGTGTGTGTTTGGGGGTGGGGACAAGGACAGCCCACGGCGGCACAGCCCCTCCAATGTCCTCGCCTGCTCCTGTAAGCGGGACAGTCCACAGTGGCTCTGCCCTGCCGCCCCCTGACATTGCTGCCCAGTGTTCAGTGGGGCTCCAGACGAGACCCCGGTACCCCGTCCTGATCCCCGGCCCTCTGTCCTGAGCCCCCGGTCCCCTCGCTTGCTCCCAGCTCGAGGACATCAGTCCCACCCCTGAGGCCCTCAGTGCCCGACACTGCTGTGTGCAGACAGCGCACGGCACGCAGGCTTCTGCTCTGGACGTGGACGCGAGAGCTGCCGGCTGACTGTGCAGGCGGGGCCGGAGCGCGTCCAGGCGGGGCAGAGAAGCTCCCTTTAGATTTGAAGGTCGGGTCCACCGCACGCCAGGTTTGGTACAAGCGTCCCCAAATGTGAGTGTCCCCGGGGAGACAGCACCAGGTTGACCTGAACGCAGCTGAGCGCCTGTCAGGCGCATCGGCTGGCTGCATGGCCTCCCCTCTGTACGATGGGCCACCCCCCCAGCAGACCTAGTCCTGGGGACTTTGGTCCCTGGAGGCAGCCTCAGGCAGCCGCATCCCATCCCACAGCGAGAGGTGGGGACTGGAAACCCCAAGAATTCCCTAGCAGAGCAGGAGGTGGTGCCCAGGGGGCGGGACCTCAAACTTTCTTGGAAATGGGTTTGTCCCCTCTCCCAGGAAGTGTTCTGACGACTGTGATCTGGTTCCGGAAAGTTCCAAGGGCCACAGACTAGTAAGGGCTTCAGACCAAACAGCCCGACATTGCGCCCCTGGGCCCTGGGAGGGGGCTTCGCCTCTGCCGAGGACAAGGACGTGTGCCCGGACGCACGCACGCCGGTTCACGCAGTGCTTGCTCGGTAATCTGTACTGAGTGTCGTCTCTTCGTGATGAGACCCGCTCACGCGTCATTCTATTTTCCGTTGGGCTGGGCTTGTTTAAAACCGGAGGCCCACAAACGCCGGCTGGGCGCTGTTGTTCCGCCGTGCGCACGGGACCCCTCCATCCTCGGCTTCCTCCTTCTCTGTCCCCTTCAAAACCTGTCGCGGCTGCCGGTTTGTCCTTCCGAGTCCCAGTGGTCGTGAGGATGTGACATGTGACACGGGAGGTCTCGTCAGTGACCGGGGTCGACCACGTATGGTGCGCGGTGGGGCGAGCCCCATCGGGGGGCGGGTGGGGGGGGAGTCGCCGTGCGAGTTCCCTGAATGTGTCACCACGGAGCTGCACACTCGCCACTCATACAAAGTTCAGTGTCAACTGTCATCGAAACGTTAAAATCATAGAGTGGAGGTCACCGAGGAGGCGCGTGGAGAGCGCCTGGATTGCAGACGAATTTCTCTACGTTGTCAACACATGACTCACCGTTTCTCACAGCTGTGCGTGTGCACCGGGGGACCACGGGCGCGCCGTCGTCCTCCCGTTTAACGGGGCGACGTTCGAGCGGCTGCCAGACGCTTCTCCACGATGAGCCGGGGGCGGACGCCCCCTCTCAGGGCAGGACGTGTGCCCGCACGCAGCTGCGTCCTGTGGCGATGAATGGAAACGTGTGTGTGTAACACCCCTGTCTACGCACGTGCGTGGAGATGTCTGCTTTTCCTTAGCACGGAGAGAAAGCGCTGTGAAAGCGTGATGAAGCCAGGACGGTGTGCACGCGCGTGTGCTGACGTGTCCACACGGCACACGCGTGTGTCTGTCTCCAGTCTGGGACTCTGAGCGCCTGGCGGTTGTCGGGGCACAGCGTGTGAGGGAGGGCTTTCTAAGCGGGTTCTGGAGGGTCTGGAGCGGTTGGGGTGAGGGGCTCTCTGTCCAGCAAGAAACGGAGTGGTGACAGTTCGTGGTGTGCTGCAGCGGGACCGTCCAGCAGGTATCAGCGATGGGGACCCCGGTCGCACTTAGGAAGAATCCCGCACACAGACGGGCTGCGGAAGCAGGCGCCTCCCCAGGCCTGTGGCCCGCCGGTCCCCGCTGCGGAGCAGGGACTGCTCGTCCTGCACGGCCACAGCAGCCAGTTCCCGGAAACACGCGTGTCTGTCTGCGCAGACCCACGCCCCACGGGCTCTGTGTGTCTGCAGAACCCCGACTGGTGCAGATCGCAAACCAACATCATGGTCCTACAACTACGCCCAGAGAGAGGGATGTCGCGGTCGACAATGTGTTGTCTGTCTGTCTGTCTGTCTGTTTAGAATCTCGCACCGTCATCACCATCATCGCCATCAGCGCCATAATATGGGTTGGTGACGGTTTATCGACTGTGCATTGGAGACCCCCCCCCCGTCTTCTTTTCAGAGGAAGGAGACCATGTAGAATGTCTGGGCCTTTTTCCACATTGCCTTTCGTGCCCCCAGGCTGGGGGGGACATCGAGGCCTCACGGCCAGCGGCTGGAGTGACAGAGGGGAAGCGGGCCACCGGTGGGAGGAGCAGGCCAACTTTCCCGCATGGCAAGTTCTGCGAAGGCTGCGGGGTTCGTGCACTCCAACATCCAGTTCCCAGAATGCGACGCACAGCAAAGGTTAACGGTTCCCGTGCCACACACAAAAATGCCAAGTTCCAGATGGAGAACGCAGAAAAGGGAACACAGCACGTTCGCGAAAGGCGCCGTGTGTGACGGCCACGCGCAGTCAGCTGCACGACCTGGGCCCCCACCCTCCCCACTCAGTGCCCCGCGGTCCCCAAGACCCGAGCAGGCCACCAGGGCTGAGCACGGTGTTCCTTACTCACCCCCTCGCCCATTCCCTGCAGTGAACTCTGAGCGGATCTGAAGAGGCCGAGAGCAAAACCCTGAACCGAAGTGGAAGCACAGCCGGCCACGCAGCCGCGCACCGTCCGCCCTGTGCTCAGCCCGTGGGGTCTTCCGCGTCGTCCGCGCGGGTCAGGCCTGACCAGACACGGCGGCCTGCCTGACGGGGAGTGGACACCGTGCCAGCGTCTCCGCCACCGCCCTCGGTTTCCGCGGTACTCGAGGGAGACTCAGGACCCAGAGCAGCCGTGAGACCCACAGCCCCGGTCCAGCGCGGTGAAGACACACAGGTGACAATCGGCAGGGACAGGCGGTGCCCAGGGCAGCGGCCGGGACAGACGCCGAGCGGGTCCGGGCGTCCTCCCTGTGTGAGCGTCACGGACAGCACGAGCAGCTCCCGGCGGTGGTGTGGGACAGCGTGTCTGGCCCACCCAGGGGACTTCGGCAAGGCTGGCCCTCCACGGGTCTCGTGCGGCATGACCCGAAGTCGCAGGCAGACGAGGGCCTGGCGTAGGGCAGCTTGCCCGCTCCAGGGTCGCAGGGGACGTCCCGGGGCGTGGGCCAGGCCCGGCCCCGTCTTTGCTGTGAGTGGACATGGATGGCTCGGCCTGCGGGGTGTCCGGACCTGTCCCTCCTGCAGAGACCCGGGTGCTGCGAGGGTCCCGAGTGTCGGTCCCGCCTGTGAGAAAACCATGGCACGGAGCGTGTCCGGCCCCAGGACAGCGTCTCCCGGCCCCGCACTGCCCCAGCTCCCGTCCCTGCAGGACTCTGCCCGCGCTTGGCCGAGCCACGCGAGTCTCCTCCCCTCACCCCGCCTTCCGTGCCGGCCCCTGCGCTCCCTCAGCCCTGACGCGGAGCGGAGCCTCCTTGTCTCCCAGGCCCGAGGGCCTCGTGTGTCCGAGGGCCTCGTGCGTCGGGCCCTCTGCCCCGCTCCGTATCCCGTGTGCAGCCCCAGCCCTGCCCCGCCATGCCGCCAGCTCCCGCCGCTCGCCAGCCTCCGTCCTGGCTTCCTGAGGCCGCCGACGCCGCGGGGCTGCCCGGCATCCCGTGAGCAGCCACGTGGGCGGGACGGGTGCTTGGCTAATGCCCGATGCCTCGAAGCACCGGGGTGAGCTCAGAAGGTGCAGCCAGCGAGGCCGGGGGACCCGCCCGGCGCCCGCCCGGGGGGCTTCGCACATCGTCTGCTCCCTCAGGGGGAGACACCCCTCTTGCGGCGATGCCGCCAGGGGGCGCGTGCTCTGGTTGGGGGACGGGGCAGGCGTGGGGGACAGGGGCAGGCTCCCCGCCGCCTCCTCCCCGCACGCCGAGGGCCGAGTCAGAGGTTCGCGCCCTGCCCGTGGCGCCCGGGTTCTGAGTCCACTCGGCGACTCTGGGCTTGCTCTTCCCGGCACCTCGCGGACGGCACGGGCGTGTGCGTGGGCGTGCATGTGCGGTGCGTGTGCTGCACACTCACGCCGAGCGTGCCAGGGTGTGCGACCCGCCTGCACAGACGCAGACGGCGTGCTCAGAAGGCAAGAGGAAGCGGCAGGGAATCTGGGGAAGAGGGAGGTGTCGGGCTGACGTCTCGCCTCTGCCTGGCGCCAGCCTGTGCTCCTGTTTCGTGAGCGTCAGGGCGTCAGGACACGGAGGGAGGGGAGGCGTGGCTACGGGGGGGGGGACCCCAGCGCGGGGGGCAGGCCGGTCCCTGCGCTCCGCGGCCCCCGAGTGCTGTCACTGCCGCCGGGTGCTGTCCTGCTGCGGCTCTGGCTCTGGCTGCAGGTGAGTGGGGACCTCGGGACGTGGGGGGGGGGGGGTGGAGACCGCGGGGTCCAGGCGCCTGGTTCAGGAAGGCGATGGGGCTGTGACCCTAGAAGCCCGGGGAAGGGGCGCGCTGGCCGGTCTGCGTCCCCCCGCACGCAGCCAGCCTGCAGCGGGAGCTGCGCGGGCCCCGTGACGGCTGTCTTACTGCGCAGGGCCCCGGAGCGCGGGGGCTCTGCGTGCACGGCGCCCCACGCAGGGGGACGGGGCCCCGCAGCCCGGGCTCCCCAGCACAGAGCCCAGCCAGCTCAGGGCTGCCGCTGCGGAACGCGGCAATTGGCTCTGGGCAGAGTCTGCGCCTGCTCTGAGGTCACGGACGGACAGCCGCCCCCAGACCGGCCCACGCTCTGCCCAGCGCCCCCCGCAGCCCACAGCGGGGGCAGGCCCCGCCCCCTGCCCTCATGCTCCCCGTAAGTGGCTTAAATGTGAGCAGCGCTGTCTGGAGCTCAAGTCTCCAGCTCCGTCCGTGAGGACCACACAGCAGCCGTGTCGCGGCCGGGTGAGGAAGACGCGCGGGCCGCCAGACGCCGGCAGGGACCCGGCACAGCCGGCGGCTCCAGGGCGGGCAGGGCGGCCGCGGCAGGCTGCGGAGGGGCCGCGTGGGCCGCCATCCCTGGCCAAGGGCGCACGACGCAAGTGACCGTGTACTGGAAAGTTATGCTGCGGGGCAGTCGCTGAGTTCTGCGTTGGTATCGCTGTCACGGCCCAGCTGACAGGGGTGAGGGACCCGCTGTGCCGGATGAGCCTGGAGAAGCAAGAGGGCGTTGCGTTTAGAGGAAGCCAAATGGGGAACTGCGGCTAGGGAACCGGCTGGGAGGCGGTTCCGGGCATCGCCCATCGTGGGAGGGGGCGCGGACTCGGGCCCCTGCCGCCCCCAGTCCAGTGCAGGTGCCGAGGGAGCCTCTGAGCGGGGGCGGGGAGGCGCGCTGCGGGGAGCGCATGGGGGGCGTGGAGAGCTGAGGGAGCAGGTGTGCGACCACGGGAAGGTGCCACGTCCCGGAGAGGCCCCCCACCCCCGCCCCCCTCCCCCCCGCCAGCGCCCAGAGGTGAGGTGCGGAAACCAAGGCAGAAGCAGACAGCAGCAAGGGGAACTAGGGAGCAGCCTACGGCGGGGAAGGCGACATCCTGTGGGTGCAGCGAGGACCCCCCTCCCGCAGCGTGCAGCCGCCCTCCGAGAAGCCCTGCAGGAGGGAGGGAAGAGCAGGGTCCGGCTCGCAGGTGGACGAAGCAGCCGCGTCCCCACTGGGTGGACAAGGGCCCACGTGGGAGGTGGGGACGCTGGACGGTCACGGTAAGGGGCTGTATTTCCTCTTCCACAGAACGCGAGGGTCCCCATGAGGGGACGGTGTGGGCAGGAGGCCAGCGTCGCAGGCTGCGCGGTGTCCCCCGGTGAGCACAGCGAGGTGGATGCAGACGGCATTGCCCCGCGCTGCAGCCACAGAACGTGCTGAAGGCACAGAGGCCCCTCGAGAGCCTGCGGCCGCCGAGAGACTGGACGTTCCCTCAGGGCACGTGCGGGGGACGTCCCGGCCTGCCAGGTGAGGGGCAGCCTGGGGCGAGATCGCGGTGCCTCAAATGGGGCAAGCGTCTTTCCACGGTCAGCGTTGGTGACAATGGGCACGGGGAGCCGGGGCCAGGGGAGTTGACGAGTTCTGTAGATACATGATAGATGATGGATAGGTATATAGATAGACAGACAGACACAGTTGATAGGAGATGATAAGGAAGGAAAGAAAAAGTGATAGGTAGATGATTATAGATACACGATAGATTAGATAGATGAGCGATGACGACAGGTGGCCTGGGAAGGGAAGGAGGGAGAAGGAGAATCTGTGGGCGTTTGTCACGACGCCCCCAGGAAGCTAACACAGCAGGAAAACACAGGCAGCGTGTAGACCGGTCGCCCCCCGAAACCCGGAGAAGTGACAGGAAACATGATCACGGACAGTAAGAGACGGAGCGCCGGGAAGCGCGAAGAAAGGGCAGGTCACGAAAGCAGCGGCCGGTCGGGACGCAGGGCGGAGAGACGGGAGCGCACGGGCGGTGACACGGGGGGCTGCGGGAGCGTGTGACGCGCACGGGCCGGGCGCGGGCGGAGCGCCCACCGCCCAGGCCACCGGTGGGTGGAGCCGAGGGCCTGGGCGGGCGCCCCCCGCAGCGCCCTGCGTCCGCCCAGGTCCCCAGGTACCCTTTCCCAACGTTTCGAGGGCGTTTCCGGTGTTCGCGTTTCTGCTGCCCGGGAGACGGGATGCTCCTGCCGGGCGCGCAGCACGCTGGTGCGACGCGCACGCAGCTCCCAAAGCGACCCCGCTGTCGGGGCCCCTCCTGGCCCCCCACGCGGTTGTCACAGCGCTGCCCAGAGTCGGGCCTGTGCGGGGGGGGGGGGCGGGGGCACGCAGGGCCCCCCACGGTCCTGTAACTGCCACTCAGTGCTCGTCGGCCCCGCCCCTTCCGCCCCGCCCCCGCCCCCGCCCCGCAGCCCAGCTTGTCCTCCGCAGGCGCCGGGCTCTTTCTGGTTCGCGTCTTCCCTGCGTTGTTTTGCACATACAGGCGACCCCGTGTGGCGCTTGGCGCTGTCTGTGCGATGCATTGTTGTATCACAGGTTCCCTCCTGGGAGCATCTGGCTTCACCTTGACGCTGACGGGCCGCGTCCCCGAGCCGAGCCGGGCCGCCACCTTCCCAGGGGGCCTCCCCCCCCCCCATCACATACCCTCCACAGCCCTGGCCCTCCGTGCACGAACCTGTTTCGTTTCCCCCTTTTTCCCTCTCTCTCTGCTTTTTTTTTTTTTTTAACTTATGCTGTTTCATTGTTGTGAAACTTGTTTTTCACAAAAAGTGAAATAAGGTGGAGACGACCCCTGGGCACGTGAGACACCGTTTCTTGTCCCGGTCCCCAGCTCCGCTCTGATTGTTGGGAGAGGTTGGGAGCAAAAGGCACACTCACAGAAGGGGCCCCCACTTTGTCCCCCCAAACAAAGCACCTTGAGTAAACTGGCCACGGCCCCGAGTCCCGGCCGCAGCAGCAGGCGGGGCGCCGGGCAGGTGTGCGACGTGTGTGACAGAGCCGCGGGCCTCTGGGGAGTCCCCGCCCGAGCCGAGTGGGGGACGTGGGTGCGCATGTCCCGCCTGTCTGCGGAACTGGCCCTCGTGAAAGAGGAAGCCGGAGGGGGGGTCCCCGGCTGGGCGAGGGGCGCCAGGCAGCCGAGGCCGGAAGGCAGGGAGGCTGCAGTGGACACTAGTCCCGGTCAGCCGCTGCTCTGCCCGGGACCCCGCATGGGGACGGACAGCGGCCACGGCAGGGGACAGTGAGCCGCGCACGTGTGGCCAAGGGGCCTTGCAGACGTGACAGACCATAGCGAGGAGACGGGGCGTGCGGGCGTCCTGGGGTCAGCGTGAGCTCGGGGCAGCACCCCCGCGGGCCCCCCCTCCCCCGCCAGCGACCCCGTGAGAGTCGATTTCCCGTAAACGTCACCCTCTGCCCCCAGCGCCTGCCGTCTCCTGAGAGGCGCCATGGGGCCCGTGGCCCAGGCCGTGCTGCTCACGATGCTGCTGGAGCCGGTGCTCCTGCTCGTCCAGGAACTCCCAGGTGAGTGAGCACCCCGACCCCGCGGGCCGCGCCCCTGTCAGGGACCCTGCCGTCTGGGGGTGTCTGAGGACGCACCCCGCTAGGTGGCGCCCGTCTCACTGCGTCCTCACGTTGAGTGCACGTGGCCACCCTCTGCCTGGCGGCCTCCCTCCACGCGGGGCCCTTGCAGACGGGACAGGTGGCCCCGAACACCTGCGTGGCTTCACCTGGAAGCCAGCAGCAAGGGTGACAGCGAGGGTGAGACCCGGGCCGCCAGGTGCTGAGCGTTTGCGTGACCATCGCCGCAAGCACATGCCTGTTTCATCCGTGTCACACGCCGACTCCCCGGTGAGCGGCCTGGGGCCTCGGCAACGGGGTGTTGAGGACAGGGGGTTCCAGCGGGGACGGAACTGACGCCCCGGCTTGTCCAGGAAGAGACGAAGCAAGCAGAGGTCACACAGCGCCCGGCTCCCAAATCCCGGCAGGTGGCACACGGGACGCCTGTGGAAGTCATCGGCGATAAGTCCGGCGCCGTTTTAGGAAGAATGAAGGCGAAAATAAATACAGCCGTTGGGGACGGCCTTTCCCACTGCACGTGGCGTGTGTGACGTGCGAGGCGGAGAAGCCTGTGGCGGCCGCGGGGACAGCCAGGCCTCTGGCCCTGAGCACCTGCAGCAAGGCGTCCTCGGGACAGACGTGGTGCCAGGCTGAGGGATGCTGCGGGCACGCGGCACAGACCCGATACGCGCGCGGACGAGGGCCGGACCCCGGAGACGACGGGTCTGAGCTCGGCCTGAGGGGACCGGCCCCCAAAGCCGCCTTGTCTGCAGCCCCAGCCCGGGAAGCCAGCCCGGCGGGGAGCTGGCCGTGCACGAGCCGCACCACTGCCCACGACTCTCCGAACCACTGACCGGAGCCTCTGCGGCCGTCGGCCCCCAAGTCCCAGCCTTGGTCAAAACCGGACGCTGCCCCAGCTTAGGACCAAACAGACTGAGCCACGTAACCCCTCTCCGCCACCCCACGACGTCCCCTTCTCGTCACCACCTACGTCTTCGTTTAGCCCTACGGTAGACACGTCCCCACGGAGCAGAGACGAGGACGCCCGGGAAGGAAGGACGGAGGGGACAGGGGGGACGTCCGGGGACGGGCCAAGGTCCTGGGCCACCTCGGGGCCGGGGACGGCAGGGGCCCGCCCCGATCGTCTCTGACAAGACGTGGGATGCGTGGGTTTCGCTGGGCGGGGGGGAGGGAAGCAGGACTCGGCTTTGCATCCGGTGACCCCGTGCGCCAGGTCCTGCAACCGGGGAGCCCCCGCCCTGCCTGAACCTCAAGTTCGACCCGTGGGCAATGACGCTGAGTTGGGACTGTAGAGAAAACGCGACCGCCATCGGCTGTGAGATGCTGCACAAGGAGAAAGGGCTGGTCTCCGTCAAGGTACGGCGGCTGCGACACTGCCCGTGACGGGGGACACGGGACACGGGGCGGAGCCCGTGGCGCACCTGCCGCAGGGCCGAGCTGGCTTGTGAGCAAGACGTGGCCACCGGACTCTCTGGGGGACTAAGACCTTCCCTGGGAACCGTCTGACGCGACGTGGGGTGGGTGGGGACAGTCGCGCCCGCAGAGGAAGAGGCTGCAGGAGCCCGGGGACGTGGGACGCTCAGGGACGTTCTGCCACCCGAGGACAGTCCCGGGGCGGGAGGGCAGGATGGGGGCCCAGAGCAGCAGGCACCGACCCCAAGTGAGCTCCCGATGCTGCCAGCATTTCCGGGGACGACTCGGGGTCGAAGTGCTGTGTGACCGTGAGGGGCGGAGACACCCCGTCTCTTCGGCGGCTTTCGGGTCCCGTGCCCCGTCAGCTGCGTAGGGACAGGGGCTGCTGGCCCGCAGCAGACAGCAGCCTTGGGCTGCGCGGGCGTCGCAGACAGGGCGCCCTGCACCCCGAGAGAGAAATGCAAACTAAGTCCACACACCGACTCGGGTACAGCGCAGCTGTGATGCCCACGGGAGGCCGTGGCCTGAGACAGGACGAGGAAACGCAGTGGCCTGGATGGCAGTGCCTCGAGCTCCTCACCGAGGCCAGGGACACGGGATCCCCCGCTCAGAGCGGCTCCCACGCGCACCCCTGACGGCGCGTTAGAAACACAGCATCAAAGCCTCCCCCCCGAGTCTGCACCTCAGCAAACTCTGCAGTGGCCGGGAGGGCGTTGGCGTTGGGGTCCCCCCTGCAGGGTGGCGTGGGGACGTCCACCGGCAGCCAGGGCCGGGCGTGGGGAGGGTCGGGCAGAAGGCGGTGGGGGGGGGCGTCCCCGGTCGGTGTCAGAGCCCCACGAAGCAGGAAGGGGGGCGGCGGCGTCCGGCTCACCAGCCGCCCCCGTTTCCAGCTCCAGGGGAAGCAGTGTGCGCGCCCCTTCTGGAACTACGCGCTCCACGCGGGGGTCACGTTCCACGTGACGGTCAACATCAGCCGGAGGCCGGTCACCGAGAGGCTCGTCTACACCAACACAGGTAGGACAGCGCCTCGCCTCGTCTGCACCCCATGGCGTCGCAGGGGACCCCCTTTTGCAGCTTCCTCGAGATGGGATTGCAGGATCAATTGCACATGTTTACGGTGAAGGGACTCGAGGTTTTGTGACCTGTGCACCTCGTGACGTGACTGTCACCGTCCAGCTGTGTAACATACCCACCGCCCCCCACGGCTGGGCCCGTCTGCGTCATTTTATTTTCCTCATTTTATTTTATTTTTATTTTTATTATTTTATTTATTCTATCATATTTTACTTTTTTATTTTACATTTCATTTTTTCTCTTCTACTTTATCTGATTTATTTTCATTTGATTTTATATTTTATTTTACTGCATTCTACTTTATTTTTATTTTATTTCATATTCTTTTTATTTTGTTCTATTCTACTTTATTTTATATATTTCTATTTGATTTTATATTTTATTTTATTTACTGCATTCTACTGTATTTTATTTCTTTTTACTTTACTTCATATCTTATTCTATTCTACTTTGCTTTCTTTTATTATTTTTATTCGATTTTGTTATTTATTGTATCCTATCCTACTTTATTTTTTCTTAAGTTTTATATATTTCCTTTTATTCTATTCTGCTTTTTATTTTATTTTTTATTTTGTTTTGTATTTTATGGTATTTCTTTAGTCTAGTCTACTTGATCTTCCTTTATTTTATTTATCTTTATTTTACTTGACTTGTCGTGGGGGAACCGTTGAGATTAAGCATCCCGGTGCATCTGCAGCGAACAGCACATCATCACTAACGCAGTCGCCATGGTTTTCCTCCTGCGAAACTGAACCTCTGTGGCCATGCGGGCACCGCACCTTGGTCTTTCTCCACCTGTCCTTCGAGGGCCATTAGGCTGTTCCTATGTATAGGCTACGAGGGTGAGTCTGCGGTGCCCCCGCGGGTGCCAAGGTCTCTTCGAGAAGAAGATTTCGTCTTTCAAACGCACCCGCGGAAGCAGAGCTGCCGGATCCCGTGCGGGCTCTGTCTTCGGTGTTCCGAGGAACCTCCCAACCGCTCCCCAATCTTCTCCCTCGTCCCGGCCGGCACACGTTCTGTCCTGCCCGTCCTACGACAGCCGCTCGCTCGGGCAGGCGCGGGGCGATGTCTCACCGGGGCTGCAATGGGCGCGTCCCCGATGGTCAGTGACACGGAGCAGGTGGTCACGTTCCTATTAGGCATCGGTATGTCTCCTTGGTGACAAACACGTCTCTCGGGATCCTTTGCCTCTTCCCCCGCCGTCCGGGGCTCGTCCACGCCGCAGCCCTGGCTGTCTGCGCTTGACTGTGTTGCTCACGCTTCGGAGTCACCTCCAAAAATCAGTGGGCAAGACAGAGGTCCAGAAGCCGTGCCCCGGCATCTCCCTCCAGCACTGCTGCAGCCGGGGCCTGCGTGTCGGCCCGCAGGCCATGTTGATCTACTTCCCGTAGCTGGTGTGAGAAAAGGATCCGATTTCCTTCTTCTGCCTGTGGGCGCAGTGCTGTCCTCGTCGGTCAGCATCCGTCCTGTCTTCGTTGTGTGTTCTCGGTGCCCTTATCACAGACTGGTTGACCGTGAAGCTGTGAGTTCACTCCTGGGCGCTCTAATCAGTGGCATTTGTCCACATGGCTCTGTTTACGCCGGCACCATGCTGATTACTGTAGCTTTGTGGTATCTTTTAAGGTCGGAAAATGTGATGTCTCCGGCTTTGTTCTTCTTGCCCAATATTACCTTGGCTCCTTAGAGTTCTTTATAGTTCCATTTAAATTTAGCACTTTTTTTTTTCTGTTTCTGGAAAGAATGTCATTGGGATTTTGATAGGAATCATTTTGAAAAAGAGGTCGCCGTTGGCACTAAGGTCATTTTAACACTTAATTATTTTCATCCTTGAACATGTTCTGCGTGTCCTTTACCTGCCTTTATCAACGTTTTATGACAGTGAATGCGCCGTCTTTCACATCGTTCGATAAATCTATTCCTAACTGGTTCATTTTTGTTGCTAACGCGTACACATCATTTTCTTAATTTCCTTTTGGAATAAGCTCGTGCTGGCGTGTACAAATACGACTTATTTCTATACGTAGATTTTGTGTCCTGCAACTTTGCTGAATTTATTCTATCAATCCTAACCTTGCTTTTGTTTATTTGGTGTCTGTTTGTTTAGTGTTGAGGCTTTTCTACCTATAGGATCATATCACCTGCAGACAGAGATGGTTTTTCTTCTTTCTTTCTGCTTTGAATTGCATGTATGTCTTTTTCTCGTCTAACTGGTGCAGCTAGGAGTTCCACAATGTCGGGTGGAAGCGGTGAGAGCAGGCACCCTTGCCTTGTACAGGGTCCAAGACAGAAAGCTGTCCGCTTGTCTCCACTGAGTATGACGTTAGCTGGGGCTTTTCGTATTTGGTATTTATTGTGTTGAGGTAGGCAACTTCGGTACCTACCTGTTGAGTGTTTTTATCGTGAATGGATGTTGACGTTTGTCATGTTTTTTCCACCTCTGTTGAAATAATCGTGTGTTTTCTCTTTTCGTTTTGTGAATGTGGTGTATCGCATTGACCGATTTGCATGTGCTGAGGCATCCTCGCGTGCCACGGTAGAGCCCACTGGGCCACGGCCGTCACCTGTTCAACATGCTGTTAGGTTTGGTTTGCTAGAATTTGGGGGAAAGTCTTCAGATCTATGTATGAGGACGTTGGCCTGTAGTTTTGTGTTCTCGTATCTTTTCGTCTGGCTTTGGATGCGGGTGATGCTGTCTGCATGAAATGAGTTTGGAAGTGTTCCCGCTTTTATTTGGGGGAGGATGCTATGGCTGTGTGGTAGCCCTGCGTCGCCGTGATTTGGGGGACACGTGCTCCATGAAGCCGGCTGCTCCACCTGCTTTCAACCTTCCGGAGCAAACGATCTTCTTTCGGCCTCTCCCCAGGTCAGGAAGGCACAGCCGCACAGAACTTCTCCTGTGTCATCTACAATGTGAATTTCATGAACTGCACCTGGACGAAGGGCCCGGCGGCCCCTGACGACGTCCAGCATTTTCTGTATGTCCGGGACTCAAAGTGAGTGTTGACCTCAGGTAGACAACCATGAGAAATACAGGGAAGGAAGGAAGGAAGGAAGGAAGGGAGGAAGGGAGGAAGGGAGGAAGGGAGGGAGGGAGGGAGGGAGGGAGGGAGGGAGGGAGGGAGGGAGGAAGGGAGGGAAGGGGGGAGAGGAGGGGAGGGAGGGGAAAACGCCCAGACTGCTGTCTGAACACTTGGCATGTTACAGGAAGCAGTTGGGGAGACAGTGTCCCCATTACGTACAGGAGTCGGGCACCCACGTGGGCTGTCACATGCAGGACGTGTCATCATGGGCCCCTCAGGTGTACTTCCTGGTGAACGGCACCAGCCGACACACGGAAATCCAGTTCTTTGACTCTTTTCTCTGGTTGAAGACAATAGGTGAGTTGACTGCCCTCCGTGCAACAGACAGTTTGCATTGGGATCGTCATCCCTGTCCCAGGGGAGCCGGGACAAATGACTCAGAGTGGGGGCTCAGAACAGTGGGGTGCATCCTCCCCCAGTCCTGGGGAACAGCAGGGTGACATCCAGGTGTCCCGAGGCTGCACTGCCTCCAAGGCTCTAGGGAATGGTCCTTCCTGCCTCTCCCAGCGTCTGAGGGCCCCGGGCATCCCTGGGCTGGTGGCCGCGTCTCTCCCGTCTCTGCCTCCGTCTCCATGTGGCTTCTCCTCTGTGTCCGTGTCTGGCCTGTTCTGTCTCTCATAAGAACACTGTCACTGGGTGTAGGGCCACCTGCTCCAGAAGAACTTGTCTCAGACCCTTCACTAATCCCGTCTGCACAGACCCTGTCTCCAATGAGGTTATAAAATATAATAGAAACTACGTACTTTAGGGCTTGCGAAAATTACCGATGCTTTTTATTTTTTTTAATGGTTTATTGTGGTCGTAGGGAAGATTATGGCCACACACCCAGGGCTGAGGCCCAGAGGGTCTCATCCGTTTTTATTTGGGCTTGACCACAGTGACATGTGACTGCACGGCTGCCTGCCTCCCGGGAAGCAAAGACCCTTCCCATGAGCCTACAGCAGGGAGCCAGCAGCAAATCCCCTCAGGACAAAAGGGTGGACGGTCAGACCAGGAGGTGGGGGCCGCTGGCCGCCCTGGGAACATCCCCATGAGTGCCAGGCACCGCTTTCTCTTGCATCATGTGGGGGGTGCAGTGCAATGTCGCCCAAGTGAGAGAGAAGCCGCCAGGGGAGCAGAAAGTAGGCGGAGCGTCAAGCAGATCGCGCAAGCGCAGAGCGCCGTTCCCCGGATGATTCAGTGCCCTTCCCACGTGCGGGCACACGCGTGCGTGTCCATTCTGCACGGGGACCTCGTGAACACTCCCTGAAGAACTCTCAAGGCCCGCAGCCCCTCTCACTTAGCCAGGGAGGTGGTGTTTGTTCTTCGCGGGCTGGAGAGTCACCGGGAAGGTGGGCAGTCGATGCAGGAGCTGCCGCTCGCCGGGTTATCGCCGCGGGCGCATCTGTGCGCGTTCAGCTGTGTGGATTCGGGGCCCCCGGGCGGGCTGCGGGGCGTTCATCCCACGGGGACGGACGCGGGGGAACGAGATCCTGCTGGCGGATCCCGTGCTGTCTGGACCTGGGCAGGTGGCAGGTGTGGTGGCCACGCCCTGCGAGAGAATCCTGGTCCTCTCGTGGCCCGTGCTTTCTGACAGTGTCATTTAAACCAAAGAATCCCGAAGCTGCCGTAAATCAGAGGCCCGGGGTCCGTGGGGTCGTGGGGTGCGTGGGGCTCGCGGGCTAGAGAACCCGCAGAGCTCCGGGCACAGAGGGGCTCTGTTTGCTCTGAGCCGCCCATCAGGACGGGGTCCCCTATGACGGCGCCCCTCAACCTGCACGCGGATTCCCCGAGGTCTAGTCCCAGGAGAGGTCTCTCTCGGCCAAACGGTGCAAAGAGCCCAGAAGGTTCCAGTCACGGATTCGAGTCCCGCGTTGGGAGCTGACTGGGGTCAGAGCGCCCGGGCTCTGCGGCGCGCGGACCGCGCCGGCGACCTCCGCGTGGCTTCCAAAGCCAGCGCCGCCCGCGCCCCGCGCCTCCCGGAGCGCGGCGGGGGCGGGCAGCACCCCTGCGCCTCGGCACGCAGGAGGGGTCTCGGCGGGAGGAAAGAGGTCCCGGCGGGCGGAGGGGGTCTCGGGGGCAGCACCACGGGGTCTCGGGGGGCAGGAGGGTCCCGCTCAGGGCCGCGTGCCGTGTTCTCGTCGCAGAGAGATACAACCCGCCCGGCAACGTCAC